>VZTT01054311.1:72142-85882 GCA_013400855.1 Buphagus erythrorhynchus | reverse complement strand
GTACTCGCGACCTGTCGCTGGCTGCCTGGGAGAAGAGTTCGACCCCTTACCCCTACAACCTCCTTTCAGGTACTTGTAGAGCAATAAGGTCCCCCCTGAGCCTACTTTTCTCTAGGCTGAGTCCCCTCATCTCCTCCTCAAGGAGTTGTGCTTCAGACCTTTCCCAGGCTTCCTTGCCTTCCTCTGGACACACTCCAGCACCTCAACGTCCTTCCCGAACTGAGGGCTCCACAACTGGATACAGCACTGGAGTTGTGCCCTCACCAGTGCCAAGTACAGGACAATCATTTCCCGGCCCTGCTGGCCACACTATTCCTGGTGCAGCTTTTTGAAAGTTCTCTGGGATCACTCCTCAGGCCCAGGCAAATCTCCCCGTCCCTCACGGACGCTCCGTGGCGGCACCGGGCAGTGGCGGAGCGCCGGACCGAGCCGTGCCCGGGGCTGGGTCCCGGGGCGGGCGGAGGCTGAGGCGAGGGAGCGGCGCTCGCTCCCTCAGCGCTCTCCTCGGGCTGCTGCAGTCACACGAATTTGAAATTCGAAGCCAGTGGATTGGGTATGGCTTCAAATGTTGGCTGCGCAAACATTCACAAACAAGATGGGACTCATACCTCGTGTATTTCACCTTCAGGCTTAGTGTCTGAGGTGACTGAACTTGATTCAACATCAAACCAATCACGAGGGGGAAAAAAATTCTTCAAAGAAGTTTTGAAAACCTGATGATTTACACTTGAGAATGTGCAATAGAGAACACAGGCATTTATTCTGTGAACAGTATGATCATGCACGCACATAGTAATTTATTGCACATATTGTGCAACACTGTGCTCACAGCAAATATCTAACAAATTGACTTTTACTAATACCGAGACAGTCCTGTTCTGTAAGTTCATACTGCATCAGGCCCAGTATTATGCAACCCTGCATTTGGGTTGTATTTTTTTTTAATTTACAGATTAAGGACTAAGCTGCCACTTGGTGCAATGGTCTAATACAGCTTTTTTATTATTTGCAATTTACTGATGTCCAGGAGCTTGCTAAGAGACTGCATTGAGCTTACATTACATGCAGACCAAGCAAAACATGGTTCCCTGCTCAAAAAGAGTTTTTCAGTGCACTTGTTCAGCAGTGATTCCACAGGCACAAAAAAAAAGTCAGTTTTTAATTCCTTATGATTTTAAGACATTATTCCAATACACTTCACTACAAATGAATGCTTTGACATTTAAAGAATTACTTCTTCAAATTGTTTTAGATGGATTGGAAGATTATTTTTTTGTTAAGCTTTGTAAAACAGGGTAAATTTCTCTTATATTTTGCTAGATTACAGTTAGCTAAACTGATTTTATCCAATTCCAGAAGCAAACTAAAAACAAAGTACAAGAGCATTGTGCAAGAGGTGTAAATCTCTTTAATGTTACAATTTAGCCTAGATCGTTCTAGTTGTTCCAATGGCTGCATTAATGGGTATTGCCCATTCATTGATTAGAAGAGTATAAACATGGTTGATATTGCAGAACACATGGAGTATTCCTTGCTAAAGAATACAACAGAACTTTAAAAGCTTGGAAAAAAGATGTCTGAGACAAAGGTGTGTTAAGGGGTTTGACATTAAACAGAGATGGTGCTCATTTCTTGAGGGTATTTGTGCTTTATGAAACCACGCAGTGATACGAATCAATGAAAAAGACACATTTAAAGCAGCAAATAACTACTTAAAAACAGTTTCTTCCATAAAATCACTCTATGGAAATTGTCCAGCTCCACACAATTGTTCTTGACTTTTGAGCACCACCTTTCCTGTCTTGGGCATGGACATGTGCAACACTTCCTTCTTCTTACAGAATAGTTCAACAAGAGCCCTTGGCCTATGCCTCCAAGAATAACAATGGGTTCTATATTCCCTTTATTATAACAGGGTAAGAAGCAGTGGTGCAGTGGTTGAAGCTGCCAGAGCAATGCAACGCTCTGCAGTGGGAGGATGGACCCAACTGTCCCTCTCTCACTTTCAAACCAGTGTTCTGCTGTTAGAAACTGCTGAACATGAAAAGCAGATAAATGACACAATATCAGCATTTTAAAATTCCAATTAATGCACAAATAAAAATATTTTTTGTGGTTTATAGTGAATATGTATTTAATCATGCAATTGTAAGCTGTATATTTTAGGGAAGGATTGTTTGTTTACTAAAACAATGCAAACATCTTTTAGGAATTATTCAGAAATTACCGATGCTTTTCAGTTCTAGTACAGGCTTTATAAAAAGAATTTGATTATTCTAGAGATATAAACACTGTGTTTAGATTTGTTAATAAAGACAATTCATTCTTTAAAACATACAATAATATATTCTATAGTAGTGTCAACTATATATTCGATGGGGGTATTAAATTGCTAGATAAAATTAATTGAGTAAAGACCACAATTTTTCCACCTAGCTTGCGGGTTTACAGAATAGTAGTGCAGTTGGCTTACAGTTGAGCAAGCTACTTTGAAACTAGGGCAAGAACTACTACAGCTTCTCCTAGAGTCATATAATTTGTAATTATTATGTTTCAATATATTCCTTAAAGGCCTGAGATCAAAAGCTTGACAAAACATGTTACGCGAGGAAGAAATAACTACTTTCTCCACTGAGCTTTCTCCAGAGAGGTAAGTGAGGGGGAAGTGGATGAGTTGTTGATACAATGTTATTTGCATTTGTGTAAGCTTTTAACACTCTAGTTACAAAATGGCAGCAAGTTAACAAGGGGTGGTTCTCTCATGCGGGAGCAACTCCTCGAGTTCAACAGAAATCAAAGGGCCGGAATGTCTTTGTGAAGTATCCGGTTGTGGCTGCTCTTCAAAGGAACGTGCTGGGCTAGATGGACTTTTGAGTAAACCACAGAACCAGTTCTTATTTGACAAAGAAATTGAAAGGAAAAGACAGCATTTATCAGTATAATAGCTACAAAGAAAAGCAAAAGAATATGAAAACATCTCACCAGATTACAGGTTAAATTAGTAGGTTAAATAAGCAATATAAATCATAATGATATTGAAACAGTCATGTTACAGAAACATTAGGCTGACCTTATCTCTGCTATAGTGTTTTTGTATTCTCTAGAGAAACTTGCAAAGAGATCTGAACCTGGTGATTCTTCAGAAGGGACTCGATGTCTGGGGGCAGCGATCCTGCAGTTTTGGTCTCCATTGCCAACTGTAGTCATGCTGACCTTTCTGGGTGGAGCTCACTGCAGGTCATCAGTGGCTTCTCATAAAAGAAATCAGTATTGCACTTCAGGTTACATCTGAGAAAATAATATAGCTGATCATCATTGGCTATTATTACATTAGTTTAAACACTGGCAGACAGTGGTTATTTGTACTAATTGTTAAATCAGTCTTGCACTGAAGCTTTAACAGTCTGTCACAAGAAATAGATACTTATTAATGGCATTTACATTCTATTTTTTCATTTTTGTTTGGTCTTTCCATTAGTTTCTTTCGTCCAATTATCCTAATAATGCCTTTTGTTGTTGTTATTTTTGTTATTTTCTTCTGTGGGGTACCTGTATCCCCTCTATCAGTCCATTTTGCCTGCATAAGACCTTTCTGCCTGTTTTTCCTCTCATGTAGATGCAGCCTCACCTTTGAATATGTGTGTATTCCATCTCTACAGCCTCCTCATGACTCTTTTCTCCTCATTTGCCTGTTCCTTTAAGCAAACATGCCAGAGACTGCTGTTCTTTCATGGCTCAGCCATAGTCCTGCAGTTTTGCAGGAACTGGACGCTTGAAGGGAGTAGATTGAGTTGGCAACAGGAGTCTGCCTACCTACCCCTAGGCTGCAGGTTTTGTTCCCTGCTCCCTATCCTAGTACTTAACAGCTGGTGGAGACAAAAAGATGTGAACATAGACCAAAAAAAAACCCAAAAACCACTCTCTGTTTGTCTTTCCTCCAGATATACCAAAAAGAGTGAGGAAAGCACTGTCAACTGGAGCTAGTGCAACAGATTTGGCTTTGGACATATCCTTGTGTAGATGTAAAGTATAGATCCCCAGCTACTCCTAGGCCGTAGGTGAATATAAATGCTCAGGCTATTAAAGCTATTCTGTTAATATTTTAATTTATGTGAAACAAAAATCTTCTTCAATAAGCAATACTCATTGCCAAAACAGTGATGGCCTAATCAGTGGCAGAACAGTGCAGCTGCTTCAAGTTTGGAGTTTATAACTAGGGGTGGGGCCAGGTAGAATTGTTGCTTTGGTGAATGCTGAGGCATCTGGAAAGATATGAAAAGTCATAGACTAATGTGTGTGGATTTGGGCCAGTGGCTGTGTGAGAAGCATTTGTTGGCTGTGGGGCTCTAAAGGCTACTGCAGTTAGCCAAGGAGGCTTGGGGAACTTTTGGTCTATCCCTTTGGGAAATGTTTTTCTAGAGAGCTGAGGGTACATGCTTTGGCTTGGCAGAAGATTCCAGAATCTCCAATCAGTCTCTTGCTAATGGCTAAAAAACTTTAACAAACAAGAAACCTGAATGATGGTAACTATAGTCTTATTTACTTTTATCCTGTAGAGAGACCAGCAAGAAAAGGTAAAATTTATCACCTTGGGGATGGTTTAGCAAGAACCTTCTGTGTTTTCTGTAAAAATGTAGGGAAAAACCTGCTGTAATATTGAGTATGTCTTCTCTCATTGGAAGGCATCTTCTACTTCAGGCCATATACTCCACAGGATCACCTATGTTATTCAGCTTTATGATTTGTTCATTTCATGAATATTGAAAATGGAACTAATGGTAATTTTGCACTTTAAAATGATTGCTCATTTTGTTTAACTGAGCTACCAGTGTAGAGTGGTTAAACTGCAGACATTTGGGATCTAAGTGTGAGGAATTAATTCCCCACAGTTGCTGAAAGATCCTGAACACTTTGTCATTTGCTTCTCTTGGTCTTCAAGAACAGGGATTTCTGAAATGTCTGATGTGAATCAGAGCATTTGTGGAGAGGGTGTTTGCAGTGGGCATGTTTGGTATTAGTTTTGGAACACTGGCAGCCAGCCCTTTACTTCTAATTAAATGAGAGAGAGAATTTCTAACAGAGAGAGCTCCTTGATTTAATTTTAATTTTTGTCAGAATGCCCAGAGCATTGAATGGGTATCTGATAATTGGAACAACATCCTTAGCACAGATTAAATGAATTAATACAATTAATTTACTACCACCACAGGAAAAATGCTAAGATTTTGTTTATACAGATTGAGACTGATAATGAATATACATCCCCAAATGTATAATAGTCTTGCCTCCATGATGCAACTTCAATTTCTCATGTAAAGCTCAGGGCTGAGAGGCAGAAAGCAATTCCTACGGTACATGTAAGATGAAGGCTTTTCTAGTTCCTTTTTGGGGACTGGTGAGTCCATGGGCTGCTTGTCCCAGGTAGTAACTGAAACCTTTTCCCAAAGATTGCAGCTATTTTAGTGCTCATCTTTGTTTTAAAGCATTTTGAAATATCATTATAATGCAAGCTTGGCAAAAGAACAGTGTAAAGTGGAAAAATAGCAAAATGTGAGGAGACTACTGCTCCTTTGTAAGGAAAAACTTGTGACTTAAAAATGCTGCTTAGCAACCGATGGGGAAAATCTGAAGGTGATCACATCATCTTGCAGTCCCTGGAAATTAATTATGCATATTCATTCTGCCTTTTAAGTCCCATCCTTCTGATGCCCCTCTTCTGCTTGTTCCTTGGGATGAGCACTGTGAGGTGGCTCAGCCATGTAACCGGGTTTTGTCATCCTCCATTCTCATGCTGATGCAGCGGTGATTCAGCTGCAGAGCTCTGGCTCAGGCCTCTCCAGTTCTCTGCACCACTGTGCTGGTGCTGTGCACAGTGCCGACCGATCCCCAGGGAACAGCGCCCAGAGGTGTCTGGGAGGGAGGGAAGGAAGGAAGGAAGGAAGGAAGGAAGGAAGGAAGGAAGGAAGGAAGGACACCATAGACCGAGCAGTTTCTGTGGATGGCTGTGTCACTAAGCACGCACGTCTGTCTCTGTTAGCACCATTCACCACCAACCCTTGGTGCAACTCCTCCTCTGCAGCTTCTTCTCACACCTTGTTCTCTAACAGTTTTACTTCATATGTCTCTTTCATACCTTAAACATTTATTTTATGGTATTGCTAATGAAATAGGCAGATTGTGGCATTTGGGGAGCTGTAAAGTCCCCATTTGATTCATGTGCCACTGCCATCATTCAGCGTGCACAGGGTAGAAGTATAAATACAATATTATAAATTGGCAAGTAGTGTTTGAATTATTTATCTGCAGATGCCTTCCCTGTGAACCAAGGCTTATGTTGACCAAGTCATTAATCAACTTGGTAGGCTTAAAGTATAAACATCTCATACCCAATTGACAGAATCATTTGCATAGTTAAGGAAGCAGTGATTTGCGTTCATATTTAACTGGTATATGCCACCAGGGATGTTTTTACTTTTCCCTGAGGGAACTTCAACTTTTCAGATGCAGTTTTGACACAATATAGCATGGGAATTACCTAGACCAGTTACTTGTTTTGTTTTGTTTTGTTTTGTTTTGTTTTGTTTTGAATTAGCCGAAAAACAAGGTGCTTTCAAGGAAGGCTACTGGTTTTCTCTACATAGAGTGCTGAAAAAACTTCAGGGTGAATTATTCAAAATATTGATTAGGGATAAGACAGCAGACTATAAGAAGTTTTGTTTTGTAAAAACTGTCACCATATATTGATTATGCTTATTACTCACTAAAACCACATTTAAAGACTTGATCATATGCCTGTATCTTCTAGTTGGCATCTGCACACAACTGGGGAAAAAACTACCATCATATGGCTGCTAATTTGAGCTTCCAAATTGAAGGTTTCAACGATCAGTTGAGATGCAATTAGTTGAAAATGAGGCATTATGTACCAAAATCCCCATGTCAGCTTTGAAACTTAAGCTTATGATGAAGTAAGACATTCCAAAATTGAAGTTATGGCTGCATTCTCTCTTCCTCTCTGTGCCAAACATGTGTTCATAATCCTTTCTACTTACTCATTATTTCTTAACACAAAATAGCAAATTAGGTCCGTATGAGACTTTTAGATAAATAAAACCAGATCATAACTGATTTGGCCCTCAGCCTATTTTGATATCTTCCAGTTTAAGCACTGTGACCCTAAAAATAAGGGTCAAGCTAATTACAGTTGCTCAGAAATCCAGATTTTCCAGGTCTGAACTGGGTCCTGCCTGCCAGCTGCAATTTCTCGGTATTCCTGAGTATTTAAAACCCACTCTTAGAAAAAAGATTTGAACTGAAAAAGTCTAGCAGCAAACAGTAACTTCTTGGTTGTTGACTCCAAGCTACCATTTAATCCCCAGCTCTCCTGTCTTACAGAGTAGTTGGACACAACCCAGAAGGTAAGATTCAACTGGCTTCTGGACAGGCTTTTTGGTGAGCTTGTGCCATGGGCTAAGTGTCCCAAAGCTATACTGGAGGTGACAGAACGTTTTTGCATGTGACAGGATAAATTGGTGCATCAGTGCTAGGAATCTAGAGAAGCTTCAGTGTAAGCTACTCAGAGTATCACTACATTCCTATAAAAATAAAGATTTCACTTGAAACTCATAATAAGCAACAGCATATGAGAGCTGAAAAAGCATATGGAAATACATGAAAGATAAGATTTTAAGGTTTAAACTGACCTATGAGTCAGCGGTGAGTTTCAATTTCACACTTCATCACGGACTTGCTTTATCAGCTTGGGCATAACCCTTTGCCTTTAGTTTTTCTGGCTCCCTGTTTGTGAGATAAAGTGAATACAACACCAAGTGCATGACAGAATTATGTTCTTTATTTTATAACCTAGCAAAGAGACTTAGTACTCTTCTCACAGGGTCTGGTTGGTATTTGGCTAAAGCTTGTGTTCTTTCAACCACAGTAGGTCAAGTTAAATGAGATCCACTTAGGTCCATTAAAAAGGACAATTACTGTATTTATGTTATGAATTATCAAGTCCATGAGCAAGCCTGTTCTGTCACTGGACAGTCATTTCACTGCACTCTGAACTTTGTATGCTTCTTTGTACCTCATCTCTCTACCTGTGCACTCACCCAGACACAGAGACCTGGACACTGCTGGTGCATTAGAACAAAGCAAAATACAAGAGAAGGGTTTTAAAAAAAATATTATCAAACTTTTATAATCTATTGCAGCTAAAAAGTTTATGAAAAACTTGAAAAAGGAATTACTGTATAACTATTAGCAAGGAATGTAAAGAAGGTCTGTACAATACATTGGAAAAACACTGGTGGTAGTATTCCTTAACTGACTTTTGTTTTGTTATTTTGTTTTTGTTTTGTTTGGGTTTTTTTGCATGGAAGAAACTTCATCTTCAATCTGGTTAGAATCCTTGATCCAGTTTTAGAATTTGAATTTTTAACTATTTTTATATTCAGTAAACAAACACTGCAAAACCTCACTCGTGCAGAATGCTTCATGCTTGAAATATTGTACTGTTCCTACAATTGCATTTAGATAAAGCTGTTCACCTTCAGGTAATGAAACCATTAAAACCACCAAAATCCAGAAAACCCAAACAAAGGAGAGGAGAGAGTTCTGACTTGCAGAAAAAAAATCTGAGCTGGCTGTTCTGGGAATGATCTTCAGAATTAGCTCATTATTTATTCTTGGTGCACTCCACCAATTAAACAAACAGTTTTAAAAATAGAACCAGGGATGGGCTTAGCTGGCCTTTTCAGGGTCATTGCCACTGCAGATGTGCAGGCTCGTGTTACCCCCCTGCAGGTACTCTGTGTGTGTGTGCATGTGCTGATGGGGGACAGCACAGGCTGAAGCTGGTAATGGCCCAAGGAAAGTCAGACATCCCTGGTGGACACCAGCTGGAATTCCTCTGTTTGGGCAATAACACAAGAGTTATTTAAGCCACTAGAAATATGGCAGAGATCCCTAAGGAGGTGGTGGGGCTGACCAAAAAAACCCAAATCTCTATATTTTTATACCAATAGCACTTAGTGGAAAAGAACTCAGATAACTTAGTATGTGATTCAGACCTTCTGTCAAGTAAATATTAAAGTGAAAAAGAAAAACTTGATTATGACTTCTGTTAGCTAGTGATGTGCAGTATAATGCAAATATTAAGAAAACAGCAACTTACTATAATAGTTACATGAACCGTAGTACAGCAGATTTATTGCTGCAGTTCAAGGCTTGGGAGAGACACCTTCATTATTTAAAAGACTGTCTGTATAGACAGTACCTTATGCACCAAGATTTGCACAGGACATGCCTTGAAGATTGTAGGTATTTTTTCATATTTAGTATGGGCAGGACTTTTCTTGAAAGATCTCTTGATTTTGCTGTTGTGCTGTAGCTGCAGGTGATCTTAATATTCACATCCTGGCCAGCTTTTGTTAGGAGTGTGTGCCCCCCTTGCTGTCACACTGTGAGTGTTGGAAAGACATTGTGTAAGCTGTAGAGAAAGTGGATTGATAGAATTTCAAATGTGTCTGTAACTAATGAAATGAGAGCGTTACAGAGACTTCAGAAGTTAGAATCATGTGATAGTTTAATACAAATATATGTTGATTTTAAAGACTGTAGTTCTTCCCAACACTTGACATTCAGAGATTTAAGATGATGCAGAAACAAAGTGTATTTTGACAATGGAAAGAGTTAGAGAGGGGGATTTCAATAAAGAAAAATTAGACAAAAGTAGAAGACATGCAGTTTATATTTTTGCTGTTGCAGATCTCCTACATCCTAATGTAAATGCTTAAGTATGGAATAAGAGTTTTTGCAGGATTTGAGAACTTGCCAGTTGCAGTACTGCAATATGTAAAAATGGTCGTGGGATATAAATGCCACAAGAAAATTTGCAGTTTCTGCTGTCTATGCATAAGATTCCAAGAATTTTGTGATGCATAAAAAATACTTTGAAATTTTGCCAGGATGGGAAAGTTTTTAAAAATGAACTGATTATGATTTTATTGTGTCTGTTATTCATACTGCTTTTAATCTGTTTCAAAAGAAATTGAAGACAAAACCAAGAATTAAATGTTGCAAGAATTGCCAACCTGCTGCTCCCTTTTCTCTGAGTGTCAGCTTTCCAAGTGTGACACGCCTCAAGTCTGGGGCCAAAATGAAAGTGAAGTACAATACTTTTTTAATGTAAGCCCCTGGATAATAAGTACTGGACAAGGCTCCAGTGCAGTCAGTCTTGTGAAGAATTGAGCATTATTTTTGCTCAACAGACAATACAAATTGCCACAATATTTAAGCAGCATTCTTAAAGGGAAACAAAAGGACAAAAATACAGTCACTCATGGTTAGGATAAGGGATGTGTAAAAGAAATAAATAAGAACATTCTAGAGGAAAAATAGAAGAAATATTAAAGAATAGAGAATCTGAGAATAACGTAAATTCACAAGAATTTACATTTTCACAAGAATAAAGTGATGAAGAAACTGTAAAATATAAGTTCAGTGCTAAATGATGCTGTGAGTACAGGACACACAGATGTCCACTGCAGCTCCACAGCTGGGACATTGCTGGCACATTCCATTCACCCAGGAAGATGTTCAGAGGAGAGATAATGCACATGTCCCACTGTGTATCCTCATGGAACTGCAGGGCTCTATGCAGAGAGCTCAAATTAGAACTATGCTGCCTATTTTTAGGGGGGGCTGAAATTCAGCCTTGTCGAGTTTAGGCTGCGTGTGCCAATTTCACTGGGAAAACTCCTGGGCTTTGACTCACTTGGGAGATGGTTTTGGATATGCTCGGAATTTGAAGGTCAGCATGTTTCTGTGGGCAAGAGGTAATAGTCACTAAGGAGACAGAAACCAGAGCTATTGCACTGAATTTACAGGTGGGAATTTGTTTCTCTTCTTGCTAATTCAATTATGTAAAATTCCAAGTTTTCTGAGTTTGGTTAGATTAAATTTGAACTTATGGAACTATTTATCAAAGTGAAGCTAAAGATATGAATTATGATTTTAAAATAAAAGCCTAATAAATTTATTGTACAAATGTGGTAGATTTAGTAGTGATTCTGAAAATTCTACCCTCAAAATTATAAATTTACTCTCTGGCTCCTGGTTAAAATCCTTTAATCAGTAGTCTCAGCTTAATAGTTTCTGAAACTCTGGGCCTAGCTCATAGTAAACCTTGGTGTCTCATAACCAGGAAGACTTATGTGTGGTTTTACTTTGACTATTGATTGTGATGTGAACTTACATGAGAAAGGTTACATTAAAAAAGGCAAGTCAGTTCAAAAAAATTTTGCCACGTAGGTGCTGTGTTTTCCTAAACAAAAAAGAATAAAAATAAGAATGGTCTAAGTGTGGCTCTCAGCCATTCTGAGAGCTGAAGAAGAAGCTGAGAGTGCAAGAACAAGATTGCACTGCTGACTAACAATGCCAGCTTGGAAACAATGTCAGGTGTTTAGTAACTCCAGGCTCTTTGATAGGAGATGATCAAGGTGAAAGAAAAAAGAAGTAACAATGAGGAACTGAGAACACTAGAAATGAAAACTATGCTTTTATTTATAGAGGGAAGCTCTCACAGACAGAACTAGGGTAAAATGCAAGCTGAGAAAACAGTATCTTATTTAGCCCTGATTAAATATCCCTAGAAGACTGCTTTATAGCAGTTGTGGATTAAGGTAATTTTGTCATGCTTTAAAAAAAAAGATACTAAAATTAGTACACACGCAGGCCCATTTTGATAAGTTGCAGCAACATCTGTTTAGAGAACAAATCACCATAGCAGTGTAGCAGCCCTGGTTACTCTCACTAACTTCAGTAAGAATTCATCTCTCAGAGAAGTCTTGGCCAGCCAAGCTACTAAACAGCTCCTCCCTGTTTTCAAGACTGTGACTGAGGATATTTCTTCCCTTTAATTTATGGAGAAGAAGCTTCCAAAATACAGATCAAACTCAAGTAAAAAAATAGCCAGCCTATTTGTCTTGAAAAGTCTGGGAGATGAGCTCCTAACATTTTGTACTCAAAAAATGGCAATGAAATTTTAAAACACTTGAGTATTTCCTTGTACAACCTTATCAAAACATGCAAATTAACAAAGTGCATATACTATTGGTAAGTGTATTTTCAATGCAAGAAGGTACCTAACAGTTAACGAGATATTAAAGACTTCATATGAAGCACATAAAAGGGTTTATTCTTAATTTGATTCTGCAAATATCCAAAATTCTTGCTATTACATGAAGAATGAACATATGAAATAAGTTATAATGGCAAAGTATTACAAAATGCTGGAGCAATGGTGTCTAAACTTTCTGGTTTCTGACCCTATTTGCATTTCTTAAAATCACATATTTTACAAAACAAATAAACTGAATATTAATTTAATTTAGGTTATCTTGGAGTAAGGGCTAAAGACAACTTTATCCTAAAATGGTCCTTATGAAAGGATTGTAAACCCAGCTCATGGAGCCTGAAATACTGGAAACAGGACAAGTTTCTTTATTGACACTCAGTTACATTTCTTTATGCTGTTTGGCATGTAAGTAATATATTCATTTAATAATTATTTTTTGGCAGATGTTTGCTTTTGGATTCTATTCTACAGTCAGAATTGGAATCCTGACTAAGGAAAGCTTTAGAGACAAATATTTTAATTCTTAAAAATTAAATTATTTGTGGTTGTGCTATCACTCTGCAAACGTGAAATCACAATCACAACAATCCTCATACTTAATTTTTTCCACTTTTCAAAAGAGCCACTGTTTTTAACAGCACAGCTACATATTTTATAAACTGTGTGGATTTCTGGTCAACGAGCTTATATTTAAGTTTTGAAAGCAATCAATCTAGCTACTACCACTTTACCTGTTCATGCAGAAGAAGTAATTTTGAAGGTAAGATTTGCTTTGATTAGGGACTGAAGGGTGATAACACTGCCAGCAAAGCCTCCTTTTGCAGCTGGAGCTTGAAACTGCAAGTGTCTCCATGAGCAGGAATAGTCACCAGGTAACTTAAACACAGGGACTGCAGCTTCATCTATCCTGTGTTAAATAGATTTGCTAATATAAGCTGCATTTGCTCCTAAGAGGTTGTGTGGTTTTTCTAGAAGGACTGTCAGTGATCAAAGCCCAGGAGAAGCTGCAGAAAGGAGCAACTTGGCAACTCTATAGCACGTGAACCCCACACAGGGAGGCTTCACCTACTGAGGGACCTGGGAACAGGAAGTCTTGGTTTGGGGATAAGGAAAAAGCTGAGACACTCCCAAACTGAAGGCAGTGGGTGTTTGTGTTTGGTTTTTTTAATAAAAAAGCACGAATTTCAAACATCAGCAATGACAAGATGTACAAATTCCATGACTGTTGATCAAAGAGAGGATTTTCATTGTTCACCCAACCCTGTGCTGTGACTGCATTGAGGCAGAGCCTTTGGCTCCATTATTTCAGGGATAAGTGGTTTCAGGACACAGGAGCTCTCCCACCTGGGAGCACAGACCGTATCTCCTGTCCCAGGAGGACACAGCTCTGACTGGCAATCGAACCTAATACAGTGAAAAGCCAAACCACAGGAGCAATAATAGCGTAAACAATGCTACTTGTGGCTGTTCTAGAGAAAAAGGGCAAATCCTGCAAAGAGAAAGAAAAAGGAAAAAGCTTTACAAAAATTCCACACATATAAGCAAAAGGCAATTTCATTAAAATATTTAGCAAATAATTATTTAATTGCATGATGTAACTT
>VZTT01054311.1:38406-65929 GCA_013400855.1 Buphagus erythrorhynchus | reverse complement strand
GTGCAGCACCCGAGTGAGCGCATAGGGATCCCCACACCCCTGCAGCGGGTGGATAATCGTCAGCGGGTCCTTGAAAATCCCATAGTAACAATCTGAGGGCAAGTTCACATCAAAATCTTCAGGAATGGTCTCTTCAGTGTTGTCTTCTTGGCTACCACTTAAATCTTTGTTGTCTTCCACCTCAACATCCTCTCTTTTTTCCTCCTCAGTTTTCCCTATCATTTGGATTATAGTCCGGTCTTGCTGCTTCTTGTGCTTATTCTGTTTAAACAAANATGCTTCTGCTGTTAAGGGACTAAATACCTTCTGGAAAGTAAAAATTATCTTTTGGTTACACCAGACATTATGCTTTTGTTTAAACTTAAGGGCTCAACAGGAACTGAAAGGTAGCTAATGAAAATGAACAGCAGCATGTTCTGCATTGACTGCTGACAGTGCACTTTTAATTTTTTCTTTTCAGACTAGAATTATCCTGGCCAAGTCAACTTGCCTCAAAGGCTTCCCAGGCCTGCTTGCCTTGTAGATTTCCAGCTGCCGAACAAAAGTGAGTTCTGCATCATACAACACAACATATCTGGGCTCTACTTCGTGCAGCACCCGAGCGAGCGCATAGGGATCCCCACACCCCTGCAGCGGGTGGATAATCGTCAGCGGGTCCTTGAAAATCCCATAGTAACAATCTGAGGGCAAGTTCACATCAAAATCTTCAGGAATGGTCTCTTCAGTGTTGTCTTCTTGGCTACCACTTAAATCTTTGTTGTCTTCCACCTCGACATCCTCTCTTTTTTCCTCCTCAGTTTTCCCTATCATTTGGATTATAGTCCGGTCTTGCTGCTTCTTGTGCTTATTCTGTTTTGAAGAAGCTGTGAGTTTGGCTTTTTTGGCTTGAGGCCCTGTGTCTGGTTTGGCATTTCCTTTGGACTTGATGGCTTTTCTGTCTTTAATCCACACTTCTCCAGCTTTCTCATCCTTTCCGAAGGTTTTGTTATATAGTCTTGTTAAAAAAGCTTCTGCTCCAGTAATAATATACTCCCTGAGCTGTGCACAGGCTCGGTCATCACTGGCACAAATGAGCACTTGCCCTGCAGTCAAGAAACAATACCACGTTTACAGCCTGTAATGCTGTGCTTCTTATCCAGCTACAAGCACCTCCTGAGCCAATGGCTTGCACTGATCCAAGCACTGTGCCTGCCAAGTGCCTTGACATTCGGCTGCCACAGTCGCTGTGGACTTTGAGAGAATCTAAGCTGCATAGCTTTTTGTACCAAGTAAAATTAGAGAAGATTAATGGAAGTTCAACATTCCTTATTCTTACAATATCTAAATTCATAGTTTTCCTTCTGACCATTGGAAATGAGGCAGATACAGCATGTGTTGAAACATACTTGAACTACTCATTTTCAAGATATGGAATAAGACAGAATTTAATTTAGACAATTCTAATTTTTCAGCTGTGTTAGAGTCTACAAAACACATGTTTCACACAGTATTATTGACATTTCTGAATAACAATTCTCTGCAAGCTGACTCAGATAAACTCCTACAACACTAGGGTGAGAGAGCCAGTTCTTACCCAGAGTCAGAACACTGTGGGTGGGAGAAAAGAGCACTTTTTTACCCTTACTATTTCCTAAAATAAAACTTGTTAAATTTTAAGGGAATGAAAAGCCCTAAAATAGGAAAGGCAGGAAAGCAGTTAGGCTCTTTCCCCTGCCTCCTAATCTCTACTTCATTTATATGCAACTCATGAGAAGCAAATTTTCAGGTGCATGAAAAAAATGTGCAAGTTAGAAAGGCTGTAAGATAGAACCCCTATTTTTGTTTTGACCCAAACTTCAGAAATGAGTGAATGGTACCTTGATAATTATAAATTTCCACATCAGTTTTATTTGCCTTTGAACAAAGGTAATAGTATATTACTGAAATGTAACCTAAAATGTTTTTCAGAATAATGCAGGTTCTTTCCTAAAAAGTATTGCATTGTAGAAGCAAACAGCATTTCTCTTTTAGAGCAAGCTATTAAGAGTTTATGTAAAACTATCTAATTTTACATAGTTTATGTACATAATGCACATAAATTCCTCATCTTAAGGCCACAAATTACTAAATTTAAACCAGCTCTTTGATAAAACTACATAAAATAATTAGGTCCTTCTCTCCAAGGTCAAGTAGAAGTACAAACCAGTAGAACTACTGGAAAACTTACATTATTTAGTATTCTCTCACCTGGACCACCAAGGTTGTCACTGTTCTTATTCTCATTTTCAATCTCTTTCAGTACTTCTCTCAAAGCTTCCCATTTTGGGTTACTTTCTAGAACCAATTCTCTTTTCAGTTCTGAAACAAAGTAAGATTGAACATAGCAGCTCTTGCAGCCAAAATATCCTTCAGACCTTAAATCAGTGGTTAGATGTCAATAGTGTGGTGGTTGTTGGCACATATGATATTCAACAGCCTACATATGCAACTTGTTATGCTAATGAGGTGGAGAACACTTAAATTTAAAAATGGAGACAAGTGCTTTTGTGAAGCAGAACCCTGAAATATTCACTCATTCTTCAATTCTGAATCTCCTGAATATATTTTTTTAATAAAAGGAACGACAGCTTCCTACTCTTTCACATAAGATAATAAAGATGAAACTAAACATCAATGTAATGCAAGAATAATTCCAAGAAGCTCTCCCAGTGATCAGCTGAGCAAGCTTAGGAGAATCCCCTACTTTGTGACTCTTTTATGCTGTTTATTATATGCTCTTGGAACTAAGATTGTGTCTCAATTTATCCCAGCTAACAGACTTGAGATCCTGAGCTGTGGAAGTTCATGCAGGGAACCAGAGCACAAGTGATAATATGCAAAGCACTTGGAATCGTGTGACACTCTCAAACTTAAAATTAGAAATCATCAGTACCAGTTTCCTTCTTTACATCACGTTTTTCAGAGCCTGAGCCTTTGCCTTTCTGATTCAGTTTCTCATCTGCAATGCGATAAACACGAGCTCGAGCATTCACAAACATTGAAGTACTGGAGTCAAGGAACAGCCAGCCTGGAGAGGAGATGAGAAGGAAGCAGTAGTAGTTTGACATCTGCAATGTGTATGTGTTCCAACCCTCTGCAGTAAAAGCCTCAGATACACCTGGAATACCTGCCCTACCTGCTTTGCTGTGTAATCACCAGCTTAATAAAAGACAGAAATGTGTTGCAAATCTCACACCGTTAAGTAACAGCAGTTAAGTGGGAAGATGAAAGAATTATCTGTCAATAAAAACCTACGTCCTTATGGCTGGTTGTGTAAAACCTAATTAGATACCTTCATATGTTTGGGAATTATAATTAAAAACATCAACATTGCACTGTTTCATGCATTAACTTGTATGGTTATTCCATGTTTACCTGAATTCTCACCAAAAGCTTTTTCACTTGCTTTCAGTGACTCCAGGAGATTAAGGAAAGTGACACAATCATACTGGGTTAGATACAGCAGCAAAGTCCGTAGGACCTTCAAATCCTGGACCAAAGACTTTGTCTTAGCTCCAAGCTGATGCCAGAGAGGATCTAAATAGTGACGTATTGTCTGGAAATAAAAATTGGAAAGTTTGGAGTGTCAAACATACAGTATTGCATTCTAGCTTCTAACCAAGCTGAGAATGCACTTTAACTTTACAGGTGACACTCTAGTTTCCCAAAGTTATTACAGATACTAAAATAAAGATGTACTGATGAGATATTAATTTTGATATAAGTTACCATATTTTAGCAAAGTTAACATAATACAGACGTCTTTATGAAAAACATTTCAGCAATTAGCAGACATATGTAATTTAATGCTTTCAGTAATGTTTTTCCTCTCCATCTAATAATAAAATACTGGTAAAATTATAAAAAACCACCCTCATTTTACTGGTACTGGCCTGCTGTATTAGTATCTAGTGTACTTTACTTAGGTACAACAAAAACCATTATAATGTCACTTAATTTTCAAAATCAGATAGGTACCATGAAGACGTGCAACTTATAGAGCCCAAGAAAAAACCTTCAAATATTTATAGTACAGAAGGCCTTCCATCCAGATTAAATCACAGTTAACCAGTAACTATGTTGCACTATGATAGTTGATTTCACCCTAACGAAAGCATGTATGTGCCAAACATTGCAGATCTGTCAAAAATAACAACGAACACAAAGTTACTGACATATATAATGATTAAAGATACTGCAGATGTATGCATATGCATATTGTCTATTACATACCGTGCTTTTCCTACTAGAAAAAATAAAAAATACAAGCAAGAAATTCAAAAGGAAAAGAGGAGTATGTGTGTGGCAATTACTGATACTTATCTCCAAAGTATTCCGAGCTGAAGTTGCAGCTGTCTTTTTAATAACAGCAGCAACAATTATTATTATAACCATGAATTGGGGTGTTCTTACTGTTGGGACTTTGGAAATGAAGGAAGAACAGTAATACCAATACATCAAAAACCCTACTGGCAACTGTCACATCACCATTACATCCCCCTGTACCAGTAAGAGACATGTCATGGGAGAACACTCAGGTGCTGTTGGTTATTTATTTTGCAAATAACATTTCTGTTTGCATGGCAGGGACTTTGGAGATCTATATCCTGTTACTTAGACACCGCAGAACAATCAAAATGGTTACCTTGTCAAAAGGTTTAGCAATAGCATTCTCTAAAGATAGATCTTCTACTTCAAGAGCTGGGTTGTAACGTTTGAGTTCCCTCAGACATGCATTCAGAATGTCCAGGATTGCAGTCTGGATAGCAAGCATAGCAGGGGTCATTGCCACGTGTATTTCCACCACCTCAGGTTTATGCTTCTCTAAAAAGGAGTGCACTGCTATATGAAACCTAAGAGAAAAACAGCTTCTTAAGATTAACATGATTAGTTTTGTTTGACCTAGAATTACTCAAAAGTTTGTATAAACTACTATTACAATTGTTTTAAATGTAAACAAGTAAGTCAATTCCAAAATCAGTTTCTACTGATGTGAAGACTGCAATCTTATGAACAGCCTCGGAAAACCATCTGTTCCACAATTATGACTGTAGTCATTCTAGTCATGTGAGCCTATAGTGCTGGTGAATGATCCATGGAAAATTACTGCACTGGATTCTGCATCATCATCACACATAGCAAACATTAAAATAAGCCCAAAAAATCATATAAGGGAGAAACTGGAAGGGGTTCATAAATTCTCTGAAATCACACGGCTGCACCGGCAGATTTTGTGACATTCTCAGCTTGCAATGACAACCTGCAGGTCCTTGTTGGAACCCTGTCCTTGGAGCCACCACAGCTGCACAGATCCAGAGATGTCACCTGACTGTTCCTGACAGGATGAGAGTTAGAGAACCCGATGGCTGCTGACCTCTGCAACTCCACAGACATTTCCCTTACTGCAGCCTGCAGCCCCAGGTCTTCTCATGGAAGTCAAGGAAGGAAATCTAGAGAGCTACTACGCAACCTTTCCTACCCTAGGTATGTTCACTTCTACTTTCCTGGGATACTGAAAGAAAGACTGTTAAGGAGTTTACAATGCAGAGGAACAATTCATTAAGGAGTGTAACACATTCAAGTCTGGACTAATGGAACAAACGGGCAGAGCTCCTGCCCAGGGCAAGAGCACTGACTGGGTCACAGAGAGTGTCCAGTTCCATTTGTGGATCTGCTCGTGAAAAACTCAGTGCATGCCATATCTTGGCAATTTGTTTTTTAACAGTCATCAAGAAACATCCTTCATACACAACATACATGTAAGATTAAAAAAATCTGACATGTAGCAAGAGATGCATGGAATTTCATCACAGCTGGAAACAAACATCTCCATGAATAGCAGAACTGAGAGATTGTTTTCCTGTCATTTCATGGCTTAGAAACTCTTGTTTAGTAAGAGAAGATTTTCTTAAACTGTTAAGAATGTCACTTTCTGAGGTGATTTCTGTTGACTAAAAGGATAGCTCTACCAGAAGGTTCATCCCCTTAGTAAGAGTCAATTTGAGTCTATTTTCAAAAATACTCTCAGAAATTCAGCATCTTTAAGACTACTCTACCAAAACCCAAAAAAATTTTGTTTGGGAATACAGGAAGAACAGAGATTAGCAGTGTGACTGCATACACCTCGTTTTCTTAGGAACCCACTGTAACATCCTTCATCTTTCCTCGAAGTTTAACTCTCCAGTGAAGTAAAGAAGTGCCTCACCTTGGCCACAGATAAAGCTTCCCAACAAAAAGATTTTTCATTACTCTTTCCACATGACAAAAGCCAGTGTTAAATGCAACTGCATTATCTGTAAAAGCTTTAATGAAGCCTTGCTTGTTCTTCTGGCGATAAAGTCGCAAGATGAATGCTTCCTGACAGGACTCAATGATTCTGTGTGCTTTGTACACCAAAATGCCTGGCAAAAGAAAAAAAATTTCAAGTAAAAAAAATACAGAAAGATCCAGTTTTGTACAGATTTTTCCTCACAACTGTCCCATTCTTCTACTGTTCTTTAAATTACAGGAATTTAAGTCTTGTAATATGAAGGTTGAGCAAACTTTCTGGGGTTGAAACAAGTGATTCCTCATTTTCAGCACCATGGAATTGACAAATAACAGAACTGGGTTACTAATGCATTTTTAACAGAAAAAAAAAAAAGCTTGTGTATGAGTGGTAGGACTTACTAGCTTGGAAAATTCTTTACTCCTGAGGCATAACTTGAACTTCAGCCTTTTAAAAGCAGGAAAAGCAAATGCATGACATAACACACTGTTACAACAAAGCAAATTTGATGTGTTTGAGGCTGTGCTAGTTGAATTCTTTAGTTAATAGAAATTCTGGAATTACAGACTTGTCAAGTAACTTTCATTTGTAATAGTTCAAGTGTTTACATAATCAAAGAACTTCTGAAAACATTTATTTTGCTTTTCTCTCCCATCTGACAGTCATATTCCCACTCAAGGACAACTAGTATAATCAAATATATGAGTACAGTACCAGTTTTCTTCATGGCTATGGGTGTAGTAAGACTAAAAGAACCTATCAAGCACATTTCAATATAGAGAAATGAAGCAAGAGTTTAATTTAACTACGTGTTTGAGGTGAACACTTCTGGAGTTTACATTTCAAGTAGCCAAGACCTGCTAAACCAAGGTTTGTTTTTTCCTCATGCTAATTATGTTAAACAGCACATTGCATTATTTTCCCTCTTCCTCTACTGAAGTGAGGCCTATGTGGTACCTGTTCACAGCTTCCAGTGGAATCATAAATGCCTTTCTAAAATGGAAGCAAAGAACATCAAACATCACAGGCTTTACCTTGTGCCTACATAAGCCAATAAACTTACAGAGCATTTAATTTCTGTAACAAGGTTCCTCAACACAGCACCCAGCCATTGATTTTAACATGCCTTTGCTTGCTAAATGAAAAAGCATCCAGAAAAACGACTTCCTTTTAACTGCTTGCCATTCATGATTAAGTCCTGAAATAACCCACTACAAGGTATTTTTCTATCTAGATATTGTTAGACCTGTCGTATGAAGCAAATTTTTCAGTACATAACGATGATCATAGTCATCTCTGAAGAACTTCCAGTTTATCAAGATGTGACCCCAGATGGACATGACAGAAAGAATAATGTGACAGAATTTCTAACAGGTCAGTAAGACTGTGTTTATTATAATACTTTGCTGCTTTTAGTCAACGTATATCTGCTTGTGAAGGAAGTTCACACCTGCTCTGTAAGCCTTGGTAGAAACAACTTGCCACTTTTATTACACCAGCTTGCATCAGTTTCACTGTGCTGTGAAGTACATCATTTCTACTCAGACAAAACCACCAGGACTAATTCTGCTTTACTGCAGTGATAATCTCTTACCTTCATTTAGCTGGATTTATGAGTTCATCAGATGTTAATTCACACTGATTTTATAAATTACATTTTTAACACCTAGAAAGGCTTTTGCTGTTATCTCCTCATGAAACACTACTACAAAATTTTGTTGTACAACCTCACACACAGACAAGGCACATGGACCCAGGTGTTGGGAGGCTGGGAATGAAACCACCAGTCGATTGCAGCTGCTCTCACACCGACCTCTGGTGGCAATGCAAAACCTGTCATAGCTCTGTGGCACTACAGGACAGCACCAGTTTTAAAACTTTACTGTATTTCTTCTTCTCATCTTTCTTTTTTTTAAAATTTTTCTTTTCTTCCTTCGTAGGGTAGAAAGGTAGAGAGGAAGGAGTCAAGCGAAAAAGATAAATTACCACAGAAAACCTATTCACTTATTTTGAACTTAGAAATATCAGAATTGACAAATCTGGTGTTCTTTGACTCCAGCATAAAAGTGTTCAAAATGTTTTAGAGTGGAACTTGCTATAGCTTGATAAAAAGGAAGTACAGCTTCTGAAGCAGAAACTCACATTATTCTAAGCATACAATATTCAGCTATGCTTAATCATTAAGATGTTAACACTTAGAAAACAGTAAAATATTCTTAAATCCCTGGCTCTTAGATATCTCTTTTTCCAGCTCTCCAGGCAGCAACAGGGTTTCCAAAAAAACAAGAGTGGCTGAGGGAGAAGGGGAACAGAACTTGAGAAGGATAACTCTCACATCTTCCATGTATAGCTTCTATATGACTACAAAAAAAAAGGTTGCAAGCTGTTCCCCAAATCTTTACAACCACAGTAATAGCATTACTTCATAATACTGCTATTTGCATAGCGTCCAAGTGTGTCGATACAAAGATTAGTGAGGTATTTTTGCATGAGAAGTCATCAGGAGTAATTTGTTAATGCAAAAATATAGGTAGTATGCAAAGCTCATAAAGCATGACAGCTAAAATCAGTTTTAATGATACGCCAATAGAGCACAGGACACTATTTCACCAAATGCAATCAATTATTCTTCTTTGAAAGCCCTTTTAAACTGTATGATTAAATAAACGAGTTGAGAGAAAAAAAAATATGAAAGAACCACATATTTGCTTCTTTTACCTCAGTCTTGGTGGAGAAAAAAAAAGGAACAATTCTTCGACCTCAATAGCTGTTAGTAGAACTCTTCTTACAGAATTAAGCTTTGTGTATTTTCAAACAGACCACTCTTACCTTTACTTCATTAAGCTCTTACCGGTAATGAGATTGGCAGGAATTCTGTCAGTGAGGAAATCTACCACAAGGATCCGACTTGTTGCAAAGATGACTCCTCCTTGTGTATAAAATTCATATCGAGTATTAGTTGCAATTTCATTGGTAACACGTCGAGGGAGATGAACAACTCCATCTGACCTCAGCTGATCAATAAAATACTCCTAAACCAAATACAATAAAAACACAAACCATTATTGTGGTATCCAGGGGAAGGGATCCAAAAAGCAGCTTTATTACACATACTCTGGTAATTTTGAGGAGCTGTCGAAAACAAATTAAGACATGATAGTGTAACGTACTGAAAGAAGGCAGAATTATTATCATTTTTTCTTCTTTTACATATTTTCTTCAGTTTCAAACTCATCTGGGTGATTTAAAAGATCTACATAGTCAGTAGTAACTAGATAATACTTACATAAAAATGAACAACTGACACATCAAGGAGCTTATATTTTCTTCTATTTCAACATCTCATTTTCAGAGAAAATGCAATTTTAATACTGCCTTAAGAACAGAGAATTGGGAAGAGATCATCTTTTAGTGCCCTCACCTGTCATTAGATGACTACAGCAGGTAGATCATATACACCAAGCTTAATCTTATAAACTACAGCTGTGATCTTTATTCACCTATGGCTGCTATAAAAGGTCCCCCAGACCTCCCCTTCCTGATGGTGGGAAATTTTCCTGGTTCCAGAGTAAAAAGGGCAACTTTTTTTCGTACAATTAGGGACAAAACTGTCAAGCCCAACAAGCACGTTGCGCCCCTTTCTTCTCACTGGTCACCTATAAGTTATGTACTTGTTTTAGCTCATTAGTGTTACTAGGACTTCATTGTGCCGCAGGAGTAGAAATTCAACTGCCATGATACTGAAGGTGTGTGGCTTGACAGCTTCCCCAGGACTTAGGGGTGGACAACAAGCTGTCCCTGGGCCAGCAGTGCCCTGGTGGCCAAGAAGGCCAAAGGGATCCTGGGGTGCATTAGGAAGAGCATTGCCAGCAGGTCAGGGAGGTGACCCTGCCCCACTGCTCAGCCCTGCTGGGGCACATCTGGAGTGCTGGCTCCAGTTCTGGGCTCCTCAGGACAAAAGGGACACAGAGCTCCTGGAGCAGAGGGTGACAAAGAGGATGAGGGGACTGGTGCATGTCTCTTGTGAGGAAAGGCTGAAGGAGCTGGGGCTGCTCAGCCTCGAGAGGAGATGGCTGAGAGGGGACCTCAGCAATGTCTGTCAGTGTGAGCAGGGAGGGCTCAGAGCAGGGTCCGGGCTCTGCTCCCTGGGGCCCAGCCATGGACAGGGGAACGGGCAGGAACTGATGCCCAGGAAGTTCCACCTGCACACGAGGAAGAACTTCTTCCCTGTGAGTGACCGAGCACCGGGACAGAACGTCCAGAGAGGCTGTGGAGTCTCCCTCTCTGGAGATACTCCAGAACCTCTGGACACAATCCTGTGCTGTGTGCTCTGGGATGACCCTGCCTGAGCAGGGACCAGATGNGCAGCAGCAGGCGGTCGATGCCGAGCCCGCGGGCGCACACCACGAGCCCGTCGTGGTGGAACAGCTCCAGGAAGATCTGGCTCTCGTGCTCCAGCAGCGCCGCCATGGCGGCACCGCTCCCGCGCACGCGTGCGCGCCCCGACAGCGCCCCCTGCCGGGCCCCCGCGCGGTCCTCCAGGCCGGGCGGTTTCCCGCCCCGCGCGGGTCCCGGGGTGCGCGGACAGGACAGGACAGGACAGGACGGTCCCTGAGGGAAATGTCCGCCCCCTCATGGATACCCACAGCGGGCGGGGCCGGGACCCGACACACGAGCTCCTGCTGCGGCAGATGGGCCTCCGCTTCTCCCCGTGCAGGGGGTGTGTGCCCAGTGGTAGTGCAAGGTAGCCGGTCTTCTCCAATTATTTTGTGTTTATTATGACCCGAGGGAACATTCTCTCAGGGAAGTTTGGGTTAGATACTAGGAAAAGGTTTTTCATCCACAGGGTGGGCACTGAACAGGCTCCCCAGGACATGGTCATGGCCCCAAGGCTCACAGAGGTCTGANTCTTCTCCAATTATTTTGTGTTTATTATGACCCGAGGGAACATTCTCTCAGGGAAGTTTGGGTTAGATACTAGGAAAAGGTTTTTCATCCACAGGGTGGGCACTGAACAGGCTCCCCAGGGCATGGTCATGGCCCCAAGGCTGACAGAGCTCTGGGAGCATTTGGACACCACTCAGGCACAGGGCGAGATTGCTGGAGTGTCCTGTGTGGGGCCAGGAGCTGGATCGATGATTCTTGTGAGTCCTTCCTACTCACAGAATATTCTATGATTCCATTATTTTTACGGGGTAGTTGAATTTTTTAAGCACCAAACCCAAACGCTCCTGAGCGCTCCTCTCACCAGGCATGGGCAGCTCGCTGTTTCCGTGGTGCCCGGCCCGGTCAGCGCACAAAAGGCTGTCTGTGCCCACGGGGTGAAGGCACTCCTCCACCTGCTTCCACAAACAGCTGGGAATGCTGGGCACTCCTCACACTGCCCCTGCAATTCAGCCGAGCACCATGGAATCACAGAAGGGTTTGGGATGGAAAGGACTCTCATATCCCAGCTGCACGCCCTGCCGTGGCAGGGATCCCTCGGTGCAGCCCAGGCTGCTCAGAGCCCCTGGGGTGGCTCAGCCGGGACAATCCCCCTGGAAAGGGGAGGAGAAGGCTGCCAGCTTTGTTTGCAGGGCTGCTGGGCACAGGGGCAGCGCCCTGCCCGCTCCTCCATCCCGGGACCCTGTGCAGAATCTTCCCATCGCTCCTATTTACGCTGGGTGCTGACTCCAGTTCTGTCAGTTTTGTGTTCTTTGGGTAAAATGCCGTTATCAGGGCGTTCAGTCAACGGTGAAATATATTCAAATAAACACTCTCAGTTCTGTGTTTCACTCTGTCACCTGTGGGCAGCTGCCCTGGGGGTTCCTTTGGGTCTCGGTGTTTTTTTAACGAGGGAAAATCAAGCGTACACTACCAACGTGTTCCTTCACTGCACACATGCTCCGGTCGGCACAGTTAATGGAGAGGCACTTTGCAAAGCATTATTTGTAAATTTTCCACACAGTCAGAATTATGCTATGGAACATTTTAAATGAATGTAGGAAAAATGCATATTATTTAAAATACACGTCTTTTTATTTTAAAATGCAGTACAGGTCCTCAGGGCACAGTAGAAAACAAGTCTTTAAAACCAGGCAAAAATTAATTAAATATGGGGACTAGTCTTGATTTTTCTCATACACATTTCATGTTTATGAAATTTTATGCTGACACCTAAACAATTTTTTCTTTGCAAGCTGGATCACATTACTAACTGTTGTGCCAAATGCCATGCTTTGGTTCTCATTTTTATCTGGCTGCCAATAAGATCTCTGATGTTTGCATTTAAAACTTATTTTAGATCATAAAAATGTCAAAAAATCAGTATTTTTTTGTGAGATATCCTTCTTGTCTGTACATATTTATTAGCCAGCAGAGGGCTGTCATTTCTTACCTTAGGAGACCAGAATTTAGGCCTAAATCTTGCAATTTATTTTTGTGCAATTTTTCTTTGCAAAACACTGGATTAATATTGAAAAAAATTCATAAACACACAAGAAACAACTTGAATAGGAACAGGATAAATGAAATTTGTCTAAGAATTAACTAAGGATTAGCTATGTAGTTTTAAAGTTGGGAATAGTAGGCTGGGAGAAAGTTATATAGGGGAGTGCATGAACACATTTCTATATCCAACAATCAAGGTTTAAATTAAACTGATAGATGATATGAGATGATTAGTACAG
Organism: Buphagus erythrorhynchus; assembly: GCA_013400855.1. Taxonomy (NCBI): domain Eukaryota; kingdom Metazoa; phylum Chordata; class Aves; order Passeriformes; family Sturnidae; genus Buphagus; species Buphagus erythrorhynchus. The sequence continues at coordinate 52,975 of VZTT01054311.1, read as the reverse complement.
CCCATTATCAACCCCCCAAGAAATACATTTACTTGTGTATTTTAAAAATGCATTAACGGATCTATTTATTTCATTATATTAACACTAAATGAAAGTCAGGTTAATTGTCTTGTAGTGTGATAGAACATATCCCTGGAGAGGGGATTAGTATTTGGCTCACTCCTTGTTATTTGGATCAGCAATGTTAATATTAGTCTATATGATATGCTTTTGAAAATTAATTTGTTTTTAAATTTTAATTTTTACAAGTTATTGTTCATTACTGCGAAAGAGGAAAGTGCAAAATTCATGACTAAGTCATGAATCTGCACATTTGGGTAATGAGAGCAGTCTTGTCTGAAGACAGTAACAGTTCTTTTGTGTCATAGTCATAAACTTTTATTACTCGTCATGTAAAGAGCTGAAGAGGACTCCTTGTGAGAAGAAAAACAATATTTAAATAACTTCCATAAAATTTTTGTTTTTAAGTAAAATTCTGTATTTTCAGCTGTAAAAACATGGTGAGATTGCCAGCTCTGTGGATTTTTTTATCGTGTCTTTGATTTGGTTTGTTGTTTGGATTTAGAAATATTGGTATTTGTCTTTTTGTTTAAATATATATTAGAAATTGAAAAAATTATGTTCCATAATCTGGAAATTTATTATAACCTGTGTTTTAGCCACATTTATTAATATTCTTAGAATATGTAGTTTTGAGGGGGGCACTTTCTGTGATTTGTAATTGGCTGAAATAGATTTTTCTTCAGCAGTCTACATACAGAACATTCTTTATAAGTTAAAAAATATTACCCCTGTAAAAGAAAACCTAATTCTTCTTTTTCAATGAGGCTAATATAAAAATTAAATACGACATGTTTTTTCTGGGTAAAAAATGAACTGCAATAAATGAGCTGATTTGGGCTGTGGTCTGATGGATAGGGAACATTAGTGAGGAAAAGGTGAGTTCTCATCCTGCACTGGCTCTGCCAGACCAGGAGTCCCTGGAATTACCAACTGCACCTTTTGTTTCCCCCTAGGTGTAATTGCCATACAAGTCACAGCAAGTGTCTTCAGGATCATTTGTCTTAAGTAAACTCTGAATTAGACTTAAGCAGCTGTTGAGGATTTCCACAGGGTGTTTTTTTCTCCACAATTACAAAGCTAGGTTTAAAACTTTAAAGATGCATACATGTAGTTTGTGCTTTAGTATCCTGAACAACCTTAATTTTGACTTTTTCACCCTCTATTTCTGCATCTTATGTAAATAATATATGTGGTGACTTTTTATAATATCTAACTTAATAATTTCTAGATGAAGAAGTCATGAAATACGATGAGGTTTCTTTACTGTAGTGATATATAGAAATGACAGATTTAATGTTTAATACATTACTTATGTTCAAATCTCTTACACATTTCTGAGGGCCATGGGCATATGCACTCAATAATGTTTAGCTGCTCATTTAATAGAAGCAATTTTACAAATAACCTGCCTTGTGATCAACAAAAGCAGAAGCAGTTTATGGTGCAGTGGGGAACATTTGCCCCATTGTGACCAGTGTAGATTTGTTGTGTGGTAGTGGCAATACAAATCTGCTTTGTCAATTTTATTTGAAGATTTTGTGTTTTCTGACCCTAAATGAAAAACAAATATTGATGACAACATGATGTTCTGAGTGCTATTAGAAGTGTCATCTTTCCTGCCGTGTTTTTAATACATTAGTTTGGTAACTCTGATGCTATCCCAGTGGTAGATTTTAGAGGAGCCAAATTAATGTCCTTGCTATATTGATGTTACATTGCTTTATTTCTTGTAAACAAAAGGGGTTTTTAATTTAACCAACTTTTAGAACCAAACATAATTTTGGCTTGTGAACAAGTGTTTGTGTGCAGCTGTTTGTGTAACCTGCTGTATATTTTGGTCACTCTTTATTCTGAAAGCCCAGGGTGTGGTTTGGTGGTTGGATAAATCCAACTTTATGACTGACAATAGCTATCATGAAAAGGCTGTGACCACATGAAAGAACTGTCTGTAAGGTTCACATCCTGCCTGTTCACATCTATGTAAAAAATGTTGGTGGTTTAGTGCTAAAACAAATGGCATTAGGTGAGAATAGTTATTGTTTGCCTTCTGATTATCAGAATAATGCTAGCATGAATTTGTATCCCATGCTTCACTTGACAAAATGGGGTTGTTTGTTCCCATCTAATTGATTGTAGCATACAAAATGGGCGTTTCCTAGATTTTTTTGGTGGGAAGTTGATTTTTTCAATGGCTTAGAAGATCCTAATTATAAAAAAAAAAAGAGCTGGGAAAGGCAAGGTTCAGGTGATCGTAAACCCAAACTCTAATTACACAAATACCATCTATAGGCAGCTGTGTGTAATTTTCAAACAAAGTAACTTTTTAAAAAGCAGAAGTTGCTGCTTATAAACAGCTACAATAATGACTTAATACTGTAAGCCTTTGATAAATGAAACTGTTTATGGAATTTTACTTTCTGAGGTTGTCATGGGATGGGTTGTACCTGAAGAAAGGAAAAGGTTAGTGTTTGAAGTGCAGTGCTCTTCTGCAGTAATATTTGAGCTGGTATTCTTTCTGGGAATTATGTATCTAGAGAGAATCAAGGCTGGCACATTAGCAGTGATGACTTTTGGACATAATTTGGAGTAGTAAATGTATGCATATTGCATTGTCTAATTTTATTCAGGAAACAAATTTGAGAATTGGTGCATGATGAAACTCAGAAAGAGGTGTTGGGGTTGATTAGGAAAAGTGGGGAGATAACCTCTGGTGTATCAGCAGTTAGGCTGCTGCAAAGAAAGGAGATGAAATGTTGAAAATATTCTGAACTATCCATTAACACATTCATGTAGTACAAATACAATCAAATAAATTGAGAATACTTCATACACAGAAATGAAAGCAAGGCATACAATATTCTAAAATAATTGGATTTTTTTAGTCTAAGATTAGTAGCTTCTTATTTTACCCACCTTAATTTAGAGGGGTAGAGCATTAAAGTTAATCATTGCTATCTTTGATGATCTCTAAATCCATGACCCCATTACCCTCTTTGACCCTATTATCAGTCTCTTTGGAGCTTGAAAAAAAAGGCATTGCTTGAAGGGAGATACGAGTTTTCAGGTTTCCCAAAATTTCTACCGATAAAATTAGGATTACTTCTAGGCTAAAGAAACTGTATCCTTGTATTTTGTAACAACTGCAGTGAAGCTGCCAGCCCTAAGGGGTACTTAAGCTGCAATTTGGGAAATCAATCCCAAAGTGCTCATCCAGAGACGTGTGGCAAAAGGAAGAGGGGAGGACATGAAAGCTTCTCCTACGCAGTGGTTTAATTTTCTCTTGGATCTTCAACTTTGAAGTCTTAGGCAGTATTACACTTTGTTTTGCTGTCAGTTTATTATGATTTGCCTCTGATTCTCTGAAGCAAAAGACTATTACTAGATATGGTTTCCATAGCAATTACAACTATCTGCATATGCTCAGAACTGCTTTCTCATTGTTTCCGTTTTTCCAAGGATTTTTATTTACCAGATGAATTGTGCAAAGTAACTTTATTAGAGAGCTGCAAGGGGGATTTGTTGAGTGCTTTTGGGAAAGGAACCAGCTATCTTAGCCATGGTATTTGTCAAAAACATAGTGAATAATTTGGCAATTAAAAAACTACCTTTATTATCTCTCCACTTTTGTAGCCTAATGGGATATGTAAGAGTGCCTTTTCACTTCACAGGGCATTGGCTTCATGCAGCTGAGTCAGAGTTTGAGCTGTGAATGGTTGAGTTGTGTACACATGCTTAATTTTCCTGGCTCTTCTTCAGAGAGCAGTCAAATGGAGCAAGTGGTGTCATAGATTGTAAAATCCTTTTTGTTTGTGCACTACCAAAAGATGCTCTTTTTGGTCCCTGATAAAAAAAGAATGTACTGACAAGTAGAATTGGTCCAGTTCTGTGCTGGCTTTTGCCCTTTTTGATCATGATCACTTGACAGGATTTCCAAGTTATAACAAAATTCTCCATTATGTCTATTATCTATGTATCATTTTCTGAATTACACTCTAGTGATACTGCAGCAATTAATTGTTGCACACAATGACTTTTACAAATCAAAGAAGTGCACTTCTTTTGGAAGTTTCATTCAGCACTGGGAATTGCCCAGTAGCTCACTGGGAAGTTATGGAAACAAAACCAGAAGAGCATGTGTCATACATGGAAACTGTTAGGGTTCTTCATGAGAAATAAATGTCTGTCTTGACACTTCTTACACTTTGTCAAATTTGATCAGAGGATGGGTTGTTCTATTACTTGCTGTCTCCTGGCAGATCTTTTACTATGTAATCTCTTAGCCCTCTTAGTTCTAATATTTAGTCTCTCTTCCCTTGCTCACCCTCTATTGACACGTGGTTTGTGGTTTCTCCTAACCAAGGGCTCTTTCTTCTGGACAGTTACACCTTGTATCTGAGTATTTGCAGTTTGTTTGTGCCAAGTTCTTTTGTACTCATTCACCCAACAACCAGCAAGCTACACAGATTTGTTATGAGATAAAGTGTCTGACTCTCTAGAGTGGCACAGATGGAATGGTGCTACCTTCACAGTGGATGTGCTACTAAAATTTAAGAGGAACAGCATGAAAAATTTCTTATCTGTAAGCGAAGATTCTCATTGAAATGTCTGTCTTTGGAATCCAAAAATGGTGACTGAATACATAAGGTGTTTGTTAAGGAATTAACTCAAGCTGTTCAGCGCTTTTTCAAACTTTACTGTGACTGATAATCTAAATTTTCTTTGGATTTTTTTAGAAATATTTTTCTTATGAGAAATAGATCTGTGTAGAATTTCTGCTGAAGTTTGTCAGTGCTTTTCAAAGTAACCACTTACTTTGTACAAGCACTTTAGAGAAGAATTTAGATTTGAATTCTAGACTCAGCCACGCGATGTGGAACTGCTACTGCTGTGGATCCTAAGGAATCGAAGTTAATTGCAGTAATTTACTGCTGAGCTGTGTGGTGCATAAAATCAAAATATATAGACTGACAAAATCTACAGTCAAGCATATTCATTTTAACAAGTGAATGGTACAATTTCAGTACCATTAATAACTCATGATGAGTATTATTTATTCTGCTGTGCCTCCTTTGACACATTCTTGGTGTATCAATTCTGCCTTCTGTTCTTCCTTTGTGCTGTTATCAACCACTGTCTCTCCTCTGGAGGTTTTTCACAGACCTCAATCCTCTCCACCCTGTACAAAACCCATTTTACTTCTGAAAACACTGCCTGGCAGGGCTCCTCTCAGGATATGATGTCCATGGGGTAGGGGACAGGGGCCAGTCCTTCTCCAGGGGCTGTGGGGCTGACAAAGGTAAGAGATGGTGGGACTGACACCCCTTACAGTTGTATACAATTCAAAAATATCTTCAGAGAAGTTTGAACTAATTTTTTTTCTGGATTTCACTGTACCCCCTTTCTAAAGCTTTTTTGGCTGCAGTATGTTACAATGTGCCCTTCCTGTGCTGTTAGAACATGTGTTTAATGCTGCTTCTTGCCTTCCTAGAGAGCCTCCAGTAGTGTCACTTAGGGACAGAGAGCTGAATATGGAAAAAATCTCTGTCCTGAGTCCTTTCACATCCTTTTTTTCAAGCAGTGTTGGTGCTCAAACCCCATTCTGTCTTTGCAGACCTATCCTCTTTATTTAATTTTGATTTTTTTGTTCCTCTAATGAACAGAAAATTCCTCAGAAGAGATAGTTACAAAACTGCCATAGAGGTACTCACCCATAATCTAAGTTTATTTGTGCACTATTGCTGAGTAAATTAGGTCAAATTAATCATCTCAGTCGTTAGTATATGGAGCTTTAATTTTGTACCTTTTTTTTTTAAATTTGAATGAAAGTCACTTCTTTTGGATAAAATGGTGCAGACATCATCATTGTCACAAGAAAGCAGTGAGAAACGAGAACAGTAATATATATAATATATATATGAAAAATAGATGTTGTTAAAATTCAAAGAGAAGGTTGATACTTTGAATGTGGAAATATTTATTGGGCAGCTCTTCTGATTTTGAAATATTTTGAAGACTTTTAGAAAATATATCTTGATCTAACTTCTTAGCCTTTGAAGCTTTACTACATGACCCCGTTTGCAAATATTCATAATCCTGTAAAAGACATACATAATGAGGTTCTTAAAAACCCTTGAACATTGATTAAAGTACTTTAGAATCCAAAGAATCATACTCCTATTCATGCATAATAAAACAAGGGTTTTTACATTAAAACTGGTTACCTGCAAAGTCTTATAAGCTATTTACTTTTTATTTTCCTCTGCTCTAAGGCTGGTGTTTGATTTCTCCTGCAGCCAAATCTCCTATTTAGATTACATGGGAAATTGGGATTATGCTTTCAATGCCTTGTTCACAATGCACACAGATTAGAAAAGGAGCAGATAAATACATGAGTGGGAAACAAGCAGATTCAGGTGTTTGTACTGTCCTTTGTCCTTTTTGTAATTGGAATGGCCTGCCTCATAGATAGCATTTAATCATACATTTTTTCAGTATAAAATAGGAAATAGAAAATTATTTCTTATGCTATATTTTGATTACGTTTGAATTTCAATGGTATGTATCAAAGTAATGAAAATACATAGGTTAAGGCTGATTAAACGTGTGTAATTATGTGGTTTCTAAGCAACATAGGCACCACAGCATATCACTATAAAGTATTAATCGTAGCAGTTGTAATAGTCAGCAACCCTTTTGTTGTTTGGTTTGTCTTGCAATAATGCTTTAATACTTTCTCAATATTTATCCTAATTAACATAATTTTTAATCCTCTGCTTTTGGGGAATGAAATAACTGTAGCCTTATTGCTCAAATTACTTGGTCTTTCCAGTAGTTGTCTCTTGCCACCTTCTGGAAAAGCCTAAGAGAACTTCCGGATCTAAACTGCACAATGTAGTCCTTTTATGGGGGAGGAATATGGTTTCAATATCTGCATGGCTAATCTTGGTAGTAACTGAAGGTTGCAAAGTCAGAGGGTCTTTAGATACAGATGCAAAGTAGTTTGATAGTATAAGTCCAATATCTCTTGAATAGGCATCCATATCACAGAAAAACCTGTCATGATTGGCACTAATTGCCAACCTCCTTGGCAGATTCTGAAATGTGGCCCAAAGAGTGATCTGACAACGATGAACTCTTGCATCCACCCACGTTCAGAGGCTGCTGTGTCTTGTCAGGATTGACAGCTGTTAGTGGGGTGAGGTATGAACCTTGGAAGGTCTTTTCCTTTGGCCCTTCTTTTTCATACTTTCTGTGGATTTGGGTTTTTAGTGTTTCATAGTAATACGAATACTTCTGAAAGAAACAAAGATCACTCCAAGACTTAATAAAATGAAATCAAGTCGATACTGTTCCTGAAATTTCATACAAGAAAAAGGTTAGCAGAAGAGATGAGGTATTTTTCTTGTCAGTCGTATCTGGAAAGTTGCTATTTTGACTTCTATCAGGAGGGAGGAATGCCATAATGTTTCTCAGTCTGGCAGATGAATTCAGGGGAGCGAAGTGGTGCCCATCTCAATAGGGCAATGGAGTATCCTTTATAGGGAAACAATCTAGATGCTATTCTATATTTTTCCCCCTTAGGCCCCAGAATGCTAGTTAAAAATATATATTTTGGATTATTTTTAGGAGATTTTTCTCTACTTACTTTTTTCTTTTGCCTATATGCATTCAGACAGCCTCAGGCTGTTGTAGTCCAAACCAGTATTTTAATAAGCATCTGGTTTTGGTTATCATGTTGACATTCATCATGCAAATTTAGATAGAAGTTTCTATGAGCAATTCCTTACTTTTCTCTTAGGACTTCTGGCTCTCATACTGAAAATTAATTCAAAACTAATTAAAAAGATGAAAATACTTAGGATAATTTATACTTTTAATTAAATTAAAAGAGACTTGAGGGAAGATTTGTGGTCATTTTTGACCACTCACGCATTTCAGTTGAAAATGAATAGGAAAGAAGTTCCCAGAGTCATCTGTGAGTAGTCCCATGAGTCACATTATTGCTGCTTTTTCTGAAAACTTCAATGGCTGGGATAATCTGATAAAGAAGTTTTACATTTGACTGCAGCTTATGAGAAATACCTTCTTCAAACACCAAGGATTGTTGGAAACATCCAAATATGTTGTGAAGTTTTACAATGAGTTCCATACTAAAGCCCGAGGAACTTTTATCTTGGTGGATTTCAGTTTGTAGACCTGTGTTGTACATGTGGTATAATATTCTATCCCAAAGTATAATGTATAGTCAAAAATATAAACATTCAGGGTTTTTTTTGGTAGTGTGGCACAGAGGTTTACACGGAGTGCATGTTTTTGGTGCTGGTTTTTGATGTCCAAACCATTACAAAGCTCTCCAAAGGACAAAGATTCTGTAACAAGGAAATAAGGACCAATCCCACAGTTGTCTCCAGAATTCAGGAAGACATTTTGTGGTGCTGTGAAAAGTTACCTGGTTCATCTGACCTAAAAGTAGTTCTGACTTGGTTTACTTTAATTGCATTAGATTATGGAAACATTACAGATCCGAGTTCTGTGCTACATGAATGAGACAAACTCTGCTGCTCTGCATTTTTATGTCATCCAAACTGCCTTGAAAATGCTTCCTGTTAAGAAGTACCACCAGGCTGAAAATCAAATATATTTAGTACTTATGTATGGTGTGTTCACTGAGGATAATTCTGCAAGGTGTTCAAGCTCTTAAAGGACAAAGAAAGAGGATAGAAAGAAAATTAAATAACTGATTCTGTACCACTTGGTCCAAATGTGAACTGCTGAGGTATGGAGAGAGTTTGGGAGAATGCTATGGGTAAATAAAATAAAACAGGACAATATAAATAAAAACACTAGGCAGATTGTTCCTGCTCTTGGTGAAGTTGTGTAAAGCACATATGAAAGGAAATATCTGTGATAAGTAAAACTTATATGTTAAAACATCTAAAGCTAAATCTTTACCAAAGGCAGAAGTTGAACTGAGCTGACATTTCACAAGGCATCTCATCTTCCACAAGATGGAGCTGTGTGATTTCTGCTTTTGGAAGTAATTCAGTCTATTAGTAAATGATTCTTTGATTCTGTACAAGGACAGGAGAATCACAGTGATCTTTCATTGCTTTCTCTCTCAGATTCTAAGGAACTGCTGCAATTTAATTCTAGAGGGTCGTGTGGGTGCTAAAAATATTTATTTTAACATGAAGGCCTCTGAATCTAGAAGAAAAGCTGTATTAAAAAGAAAGGAAGAAATTGAAAACCATTACCTTTGTCTGTGAAGATCACAGCAATTTGCCTACTGTGTGAGGGCCTGTCAGCTTTATTTACTCACTTTGATGATGACTGCAATGCAGATTTCTTTGGAATGGTTTCTTATCATGTATGCTCTGCAACATCTGAATGAGGGAGGGATATGACTGCCTAAATGATAATTCGAACAAGTATTTTGAGTAACACTGATGGACCTTCAGTTCTGGAGTGTTTATTAGGTCTGAGCAGATGCAAGTGAAGTACTTCATCAGCAGAATGCAATCCTGTCTTTGGAAGCAATGACTGGAAAAGATCAAGGATTCATAGTAGTAGAAAAATAACAGAACACGAGGTCCTGGTGTGATGCCTTTACATACAAAGGAAATGCAATCCTTTTCCTGGATAAGCAAAGGAACTAAACAGGAGTAAGGACTGAGGAGAGCTTGTTTTTCCTGTGACGTGGCATTGGTGAGACTGGCTGAGGAGACAGGAAAGAAACACAGCATAACCTTTGGAGCCAGGGGCTGCCATCATCACAACTGGGCACAGATGAGGAGCCAGCATCACTGGGAATCTCTGTTAGATGTGAGCCAAGGAACATCCAGGCAAAGGCCTGGAAAGGTACAAGAGTTCTTTCACAATGTATCAAGTGTTCTGAAACATTCAGGTTACTTAGATGTTATCACAGAATGTGTCACCAATAACCTCAATGCCAACTGGGCAATTCCCAGCAGGGCTGCTGTGGACCCAGCCAAAACAGGCTGTGATTGCCTGTGGCCCCCTGGAGCAAGTGCTGGCACCCCGAGGTACTCCCTGAACTTCCTTGGAGAATGCAAACAGCAACTTGTGTGCAGCGTTGTTAGCTCGCAGTAAACATCACAGTGAGGGTTTCCAACCTGTTCCTGGGTTTTACTGTTTTGGATTGTAGTGGGTCATGATTATAAACACTTTGGAAACTTTAAGAAATTTGTCTGATTACAGTGTATATGCTGAAGCTTGGTTTCAAATGAGGTTATTTCCAATCAAATTACATCTCCCTTCTTCATTCACTTTTCGTTGCTAAAACCTACAAAATATCCTGCCAACCACTCCTCTGTTCCCAGCCTGTGGCTGGCAGAGAAATGGGAGACCTGCAATTGCTTCCAAATTCCATGCAAGAGGATTGTGTGGTTGAAACACACACAATCATTGACTGGTGGGTATGTCAAGCATAATAGATAATTGCTGAGCTTACACAGCAATATTTTACTCACTGGAAAGATTCATGTCAGTCTTTATCTCCTACTCAACTGTCAGTTCTCATGGAAACTTGTTGGAACTTCAAATCTTTTAGACTGGGTCCTCATGTCAAATTTGATCAAAATTAGCCAATTCATTCCAAAGTTATGAGGGAGGGGATGAGAACCAACAGGCTGGCAGTGCATCTGTGTAATTTATTTCCTTGCAAACTAGCATGGAAAGCAAAATTTTGTAATTTTCAAAATAAGCGGTCAGAATTCAGTAACCTGCATTTAACTGGACTTACATAAATTCACATGAATAAGTCGATGTGCACAACTTAGTATTTGAGTCACAGTGTTGAGTCCTCATCATTTTGGGTTTGTGTGCATGTGATATATATATAAACTGATATATAAATCACATTCACTCCTGGAGTACCTGAGGATAAAAACTAGATTATCTAGTTTTTCAGTTTGTTTTCCTAACTCAAGCCAATTCTGAAAAAAAAAACCCAAACCCAAACCCACCCCTTGTTCCAGCAGGGTTGATTTTCTACCCTTTTTTTTTTTTGACCTGTGGCAAACATTTTACCAAAAGAGAAAAGCTGAAGTAAATAGCTGATAGCAGATGACAACCATGTTTTCAAATAATCTGAAGATCTAATATGCTCTCTGTTACAGTAAACAGACCTATCTAATTTTGAAAATAAGAATAAAGGAAAATATTGTTTGTCTGAACGTTACATGAACAAGGGGGATCATATAGTTACTGAGTTTGCAGTCTGTAGATAAAAACTCTTTTACAGAGTTAAGTATTAACTTAGTAGAATTGTCTTGTTAATTATACATTTCTGACTGCAGGTAAAGTGAGTGTTTTATTTTTTAAAGAATGTGAAATTGTTTAAGTAGTAATAAAACATATGTACCAAATCCATGCATTTTAATTTTATATTAAATAAAATCAGCCTTAGAGGTAATTTGGTTTACCTACAGTACTTTTTTACATGTTTGTCTTAAGCCTTTTGAGGTGTAGCAGTTTTTAGTTTGTAAAAACAACCTTACATTTGAAGAAGTCATAAGAAACAATCCTGATTTTGATTCACAGGATTTCACAGTCACAGAAAACCTGATTTCAGCTGGGCACAGTAGTCCATCTAGATATAAACTTCGACAGTATCTGTTGAGAAAGATGATTATGTATGTTCTGTCATTAAATCATATGTGTGAAAGGATGGAAACTCTTTAATTTGATTCTTCCCTCTTTCTGAGGGTAGAAAAAATAGGAACCTGCTTGTTTCAGACCTACTTGAAAGACTTTCAGAAATGAGTAAGTCACATCAATAATGTGAGTTGAATTACATCCCATGAGGGAAAGCATGAAAAGAAAAAGGCAGGCATTACTAGTCAAGCTTTGCTTTTGTACCACCAATAAACAAGGCTTTAAATGAAACACAAAAGCAGTGAAGTGTGTGAAATTCATAATTTGAAAAGGAGGCATGTAATAACAGGGAGAGCTTCTGAAGTAACTTAAGAGCCAAAAGAAGGTGCTTTATTTGCAGGTAAGTATAGTGCAACCTACACACTTCAATCAAGCCAGCAGTAGGCTTTAGTAAGAGATAATAAATCGTGAAAGGCAGTTTTGTGAGGAGGATGGAAAGATTCTTGTACTTCCTGCTTGTATTTATACATGCAGTAAACACACCAAAATAGACCTGCTGTGCTGCCTTGCACTATGGCACCCAAACAAATCGTTATCCATGGGCTCACTTCAAGCTGGAACTTGCATTTTCCATAGGGGGATGTCAAAGTTCATGGGTAGGAAACATCAACTATGATAATCCACCTAAATAAAATATTAATGTATTTTATAACAGGCTTCGCAGGCATCTCAACAGTTTTCAGACTGTATAATTAAAAGTACACAAAGGGCTTAAAAATGGTGTATTGGAATGTAATGGTTTATCTAAATAGAATGAAGAGTTTTGCTCATTCAATTGTAAATGAAAGTTCATTTTAGGTCCTATACCTTTGAGATTTGATGATATGTTCTTATGTGGAGTTATATTTCAGTCTCCCTGGCCCACCTCAACTTATTCGTATGTAGATTGTTCCTGAAATTCTGTAGAAATGAATAGAGGCAAAGAGCTCCTAGTCTGAATGTAACTAATCTGTAGTATCTCTGTAATGGATCCAAGACAAGATTAAAGGCATTCCTAATTAAGTTAAGGCAAGTCTGATGTGTTGTGGCACAGCGTTTTTTTTTCTGCAGTCCGTCTCCACCTGCAGTAAAAACATAACTGAGTAGTGCCTGCTGTGCTCTTTGTGGGATCCCCAGCGATGTGTGCTGTCACCGAGGAACACACCCTTTGTGTGAAGAGAGAAATCTCTTTTACTGCAAAAATAGCATTAGAGTAAATGTTGTGGCACAAAAAATGTCAATGCTTTTCTAAGTCTTCTTTCAGGACTTTCAGAGAGCTTTTGCCTGAAATCTGGTTATTTTATTCCTATTTTGTTTTGTTGTTTGGGGTTTGTTTGTGTTTTTTTGAGAAGCAATGTACTTGATTTACAACATCCTGCCCAGTGGATATTGAGGTTGGAAAACTATTCTTAACTTTAGCTGCAATGAAAATGTCTGGGCTGGGGTAAATACTAAAGGAAAAAGGAAGCATTGAGAGATAATAAAGTGACACATTTTTAATTGCTACATATATTCTAAAGCCCTGTAATTTTTCTGTTGTCCTTCAGTAGGAGGAATATTTTCTCAGGACTAATTATTTCTTATATTCTCACAGAAATGGTGGAATTCGCAGCCTAATGGATGAAATAACTTCTTAGGATCTCTCCTCCCTATTTTTTCTTTTATGTTTACCACTGTGAACTCTGAATGCTGTGTTCCTTTTCTGCTGGCTGAGACTTGGAGGACAGCTCTGTCCTGCAACCTGTTCCTCTGGTTCTAGAATTTGCTCTTTCACACTTTATAGAACTCTTTAGAATCCATGTAGTGTACAAAACCTGTCATCTTCCACAAAGCCCAACTGTAAAATATACATTACTGTACAGTGGATACTTGGTCAGCTTTGTAGTTGAGCCCCTGGTGTGCCCCAAGAGGGTCTGGAAATACAACAAAACTGTAACAAAATGTGTCAGCTTGGAATGGAGTGCCCGGCTGAGGACCAGGGCTCTGTCTCTGGGAGGCAGCGTGGGGTTGTGTTAATATTGCAGGCTCATGAATGTTTTAGTTTGAGTAAATGCAAAAATCCTTCAAACTCCGTCCTTTCTAGATCTGGATGGCAGAAGAATCTGCTGCAGGGTTAGCTGGCTTTCTGCTATGATTCATAGATCTGCTTTCTCATCTCTGTATAAGAGAATGTTGCTATGTTCTCCTTTCTTTGAAATGAAATGCCTGTTTTTTAGAGCTGAGATATTTTGAAAAGTATAATTAAACGTCACCAAAAGAATATATGACTTTTTTTCAGGGGTGATCCCTGCTCAGCTGCACCTGTTTGCCTATTCACTCAAGATGAATTAATTGGAGCTTTATCTTCTCTCCTTCCTTTCTCTATTTTATCCTCCTCTTTTTAGAAAGGCAAAACTGAGCCCCAGAGATCCAGCTGAAAAATCTCCTCACGTATAGACAAATGATGGCCCTGAGGTATAAAATAGGAGGGAGAATATGAGGAAAAAGGAGAATAAGAAATACTTTATTGAGATAATGTGTTTACCAAACAAGAAATAGAGGTCTAGAAAATGGAAGAAAAAAAAAAAAAAAGACGTGCAATCTGTCTCCTGCAGACCTCCTGCAGACATTTCAGCTGTGTATTTTGATAAAATCTTTTCTGACTTTTCATGGGTGCCCTCAGTTTTGAATTATGGCATTGGCACAGGAAACACGTGGCAAGATATTTCTGACAAAACCCGATGATTTCAATCCAGAAATAGGAAATAGCACATACACAAAATTCTGGTACTTCCAGGTATATTTTGATAAGAACTTATCAGCGATCAATATTTTAAGTAATACATATTTTAAAATAAATATTTCTGACAGA
>VZTT01054311.1:17554-36251 GCA_013400855.1 Buphagus erythrorhynchus | reverse complement strand
GATAACATCTTCTGTTGTTTTAGGCTGGAACTTTACTGAAGGAAACTAATACTAAGCATTCTTCCACACATTTAAATAAAATGGCTCAAACCATTTTGTCTCCTAAATGCCTCAAAGTTATTTACTTATAAAGTTGCATCATTATCTATTTAGGGAATATTATCATGGGCATGTGTGGAAAATGGCTCTGTAAGTAAATGACAGAAAGGATTCCTCAAAAATCATGGTACAAGGTGTTTATCTTTTCCTTTTTCATCTGTTTGGGCCTGTTCTTTCTGTTACATTTGCTAAGAGATGTCCCTCATGTAAACTGTCACCACCTTCATTTTATTCTGCTATTGGCAAAAAATTACCAGTTGTTTTCTTTGCTGGTTATATTTGTTCTTTGTGTATTCTAAGGCATGTCTGTGTGGGTGCTTATATATTAGTTATTCCATTTCTTGTGTAATTTACCTGAGAAATTTTACTTGCTGCAAACTGATCCATTATCCAAATGCTTTATAGCTTCAGCTAGAATTTATATTCTGTATTTGCTTGACAACTTATTTTAGGATTTTTTTAATAACCTTTCTATTGATTGACTTTTGTTTAGGGTGCTTTCAATGTATTTTGAATATTGGAATGGGGATACATTAATTGCACCAATGTGATGATGTACATAAATGAAGTGAAGGCTTCAAATAAGGCAGCTGTTGGAAGTACAGTTCTCAGGTGGACACTGATCAGACTGCTCCAGAGGAACTTCTTTTCTGATCATCACTTCTGATCACTTTTCTGATCATCCTGCTTTTCTTCCTTACTGTTCCTTCAAAGCACCAAGTCTTTTTCTCCTACCATGTTCTGTCAAATCTCTTTGTCAGTTCTGTTCCCTCTTCCTGTTTAGTGTCTGTGCTCTGCTTCTCCCTCAGCAGGAAGCTTGAAAGAACTTGAAATTTTCTAGTTTAGCCAAACAAGTGACCCAAAAGGATCCTGTTAAACCAATCTGAGCTAATAATGGAAGCCCCTGCTTCATTTGATGTCAAGTCCTGGCTCCTTACAGAAATGTTTTAAAGGTACAATTCCCCATATAACCTGTCAGTCCCAACTTAGCTCTAGCAGCCACTGTTAGTTTTACTGGTGTGCAATCCATTTTCCATATAGTGGGATGCTTCAGCACCTTCACAATCTAAACCAGGAGGTATAAAATATATATAACAAGAATACAGGCTTGAAATAGAAAGTAGCCTTGAGATGGGTTTGACTGGAATTTTTCACTGCTGGAACTTCCTTGGTGTGTTTGGTACAGTGTGTAAGACATCAGTTTCCCAGACATTGGTGTTAACTTAATTTCAGTTTATTTCAGATTAATTTTATGTGGTATTCATATTATTCTCAAAGAAAGATATAATCTCTTTCTAGAAATGAGGAAATCCTCCAGGGAGCCACCTTCTCTCTGTGCAGTTTTCTCTGCAGAAACAATAATCACATGAGAAACAAAATTTTGAGTTGATATAATGTCTGAATTGTAGATAGCCATAACCCTTTTTATTAAATATTGTATATTTAGATCTAAATTGCTCAGATTAAATTATTCTTTGATTCATGATAATATGTTTTTATTTTAAATGAAAAAATAATCATGTTTTCACAAAAATAAAGAAAGACATTAGGTAATTTTTGCTAATATGTACTACCAATGTCATGTGTGATTGAATGTTATAGAGTATCTTATGTATTAGGAGATTAGGATTCAGTAGTAAACTGGCCAAGAAATGGAGGGGTAATATCAACTTCTTAAATGTATGCCTCCCTGATGACATAATCTAAAATGACCAAATCCTTGCAGTGTCTGTTGCATTAAAGAGCAATAATTTGTGCCACAGTAAAGAAGAGTTATTTAAAAAAATAAGAATTGGATTTTATGCTACCTTTTCTTTNNNCTACCTTTTCTTTTCTAATTAGCAGGACCAGTTTCAGGAATATAGATTGAAGCATTTTAAACAGAAGTGAAGATACTTTGGGATTCCTAACGTGAATTCCTGAATGTGACCTCTTTCCTCTCTTCCTTTGCCAATGCCCCATATCTTACTGAATACTGAGCTATTCCAGGAAACTACAGCAGTGAAAAACATGCATGTGGTGCACCATATTGTGAGAAAAAAATTCATTTGCCAGGTTGTAGTAGGAGGAATATATATTCAAGAGGGCAGACTGTAACCAGCTCCTGCTCTTTACAACTTTCTTCTACTTTGCCTTTTATTGTAATACCCTTTTGTGTCTCC
This sequence comes from Buphagus erythrorhynchus, assembly GCA_013400855.1. NCBI lineage: Eukaryota > Metazoa > Chordata > Aves > Passeriformes > Sturnidae > Buphagus > Buphagus erythrorhynchus. The sequence continues at coordinate 33,990 of VZTT01054311.1, read as the reverse complement.
AGTTCCACAGACAGCTCAGTTCTATCACTTGCTGTGATTGTAGTATGTGTGTTTACAGCATAGGTGATGGAGTTGTGGCTGCACTGCTGCTCCTGTGGGGCAGTGCTGAGGATCCCCCATGGCCCTGAGAGGTAACAGGGTAACATCACTTAGAGGGTGTAATGCACCTCTCCCTGATTAGATCCATGTTTGGGAGGACCTCGACTTTGTTTTGTGGATGGGGGATATTAAATTGCATGATATATCTGCCAAATTGTTTCCAATACCAAGGTCATTTAGTTCACTCATTCTTCAAATAAGCATAGGAAAGTTGTATTTTTTCTTGTCTCTTATTGATAGATGGAGAATTGTTTTACAACTGGATTTTCAGGCTGGAAAATAAACATCAATCCTGGAGACTGTGGCCTGTATTTGAGTAAAAATATAAAAACTAGGTGTTTACTTAGGGTACTGAAGATTTAGTGAATATCAGGGACCATTTCTATATGTCTAGTTGGTCACTAAGAAACATTTCTGGACAGCTTTGCTAGAAGGTTCTAATTGATGTTTATTGACGTTTCCATTTCTCAAAATAACTAAGAAACTTATTCTTGGAGAAAGCATCATGAAAATGTCAATTCTCCTTGTGTTTCTTCCTTATCCTGCTTCCTTCTTTTCAGAAATACTTGCAACACAAGTACAAATTCTCTTATTTCTATATCTAATTTTCCAACCATTTGGAATGTCTGTTTCTTGTTCCACTGTTACTGATATCCAGCTGAGTCTGTCTCTGAACTCTGTCCCTCTTTTTTTTCCTTTTTTTTCTCTTTCCAGTCATTGCCGTTCATCTCTCTCAGTTCAAGTTAACTGGAGGAAAAAACCTTTTCATCTTTGCATTTTGGTTACAAGAAATTTCTTTGAAAGCTGCTTTAAGGTCATCCTTTCTTAGTTCCATTGTTTGCCTGACAATGTTGTGGTTATTGATGACATTTGCTGCTGTTTCCATTTTGTACAGGTGACCCAAATCCTGAATTCATGTAACTTGATCTTTCTTTGGTTTCATGTCCTCTAAATGTTATCATTTGATTGGTTCTGTTCCTGTGTGTATGATGCTTCCAAATCAAAGTGAGTTACAAAACTTATTGAAACACAAAAAACAGTGCAGATTGAAGTGCTGTTTTATCATTTGGGGCAGTGTTTCTCCTTTGCTGTTTTTGTTCCCTGATGGTTTTGGTGTCTTTTCAGCTGATTATGAACAATGCTACTGAGCAATTATTGTCTCTAATTGAGTAGCAGCTAAAAATATTTATTTTCACTAGTCAGTCTTGCACCAGGACCAGTTTTGTAGGTGTATTTCCCTGAGTTTGAATTTCAACTGAATTAAAGAGGTGACAGAATTATTTTCATAACACTTATGCTATATTTTAAAATATCAATTTATTGCACTTACACTTTATCTTGGCTTTGGGCTGGTAACTGACTGCATGAAGGTGTTGTGGATGACTTTATTAAAAATATTTTCCTTTATATGGAAGCACCATTGTTTGACTGCTATAATGTATTCTGCTCTCAGGAAGATAATGTCCAGTATCCTGGTGAGCCTTCAATAAATGTTCAAGTGTGGGCAGGCTTAATTGCTGCATAACAATTCACTAGAGAATATATTCATCACCTTACTTCTCCATCATCCATGAGAGTTTGTCCATCATTCTAAATGATATATTAGGATATACATTTTTTGACAAACAGAATACTTTGGATGTATTTTAGATAGCTTAGTGCACTTGGGTTGCTGAAATAGGAATTTCTGATATTTTAATATATCTTAAAGAATATGGCAAAACCTGACTATTGCTTTGGGTAATTAATGTCAGTTGGAGTAGCTGATTTTTATCTTTTAACATTCTTTTTACAATAACACTCTTGTTAAATAATCTATTAACCACTTGATATCTATTAAGTTAATGTATATCAACTAAACCCCCTTGTATAGGGGGTCTTGGTGAATAAAATGATACGTATTCATCAGTTTTAAATGAAAGGTACCAATTCTGAATCTGGTTCTGCTGGCATACTTTCTGATTCTGACATGTCTGGTGAAGCTGCAGAAAATAAATATTAGGGTTTCAATGAGATAATTTGGTTAATTCTAAGCATACAATTTTTTTTTTTTAATAGTTTAAGGCCTTCTTTTCTGGTTCTCTCAAAAATACTACATTGTAAGTGCATTGAAAGTGAGATATTGGAAACACTCAGGTTTTGGTAACTTTAAAAGGTTTCCTTAAACCAGAGAAATACTTCAACTAGTTTTTCTCAAATGTTTTGTCCCTTTTTTATGGTTCATTATTTGACTTTGACTAGATGTCATAATTTTTCATTAGATTTTTTTTGAAGATGCTTGCAAATTTATTTTTTTTAATCACCCTGAAATAACTGAAGGAGTTTCAGTCAGCTCAGTGAGAATTAGAATGTTTCAATTGTTTTGTTACCTGATTCACTACGTGAAATTGGGGAGAGCTTCTTCCCCTCTTGCTCTTTCCCCTGTAACTTGGCATACATGATGTGTTTTCCAGAAGACACAGATCTTGCTGCCTGCTTATAAGTAAGTCCCTGTTTTAGTTGCTGTTGGTTTGTGCCATTGATGCAAAAGATAAATTATTTGCAATTCATAGTGTGCCAGGGATGGTATATGCTGTTATCTCTGCTTCTTGAGTGAGTGAAAGCTAAAAAACACAGCATGAAAGTAAGTTTGATTTGGATTCACCTTCCTCTTTCAGATAAATTTAAATGAGCATTCACAGTATAGAGCACTCAGAGTTTTGTAAACAGAACACTGCTCTGCCAGAAATATGGCCAAATTTAAATTAGCTTTCATATTGTAAAATTATTTATGGCAGCTTATTTTCCACTAAGGATTCAGTTATTATATATTTTTCCTATGGTTTTTCCTGTTAGCTTTGCCAAAAACTGGAAGCATAAAAGAGAGAGATTCTGTCCTGCCTTTCATGATAGCAATGAAACTATAAGCTAGGAGTTGGCTAGTCCTGTTCTAAGAGCCAATGTGAAGCTTGTGCAGAAAAAAAAGGTTTATTTTAGAGCTTGAGGGAGATTTAAGAAAAAATATATAGACACTATATGGAGAATTTCCTGCTCTGGAATCTTTGTATTGAATTATAAGTGAATTTAGAATGTGCTTTATTTTGGAGACACTTAGCAGTAAAAACTAAGCTGAGACTGACTCTCAGTTAATGAAAATGGCACTTTCATGAAACATTCCCATTAGTTATTGATGTTGGTTTGCTACTGCTTCTATCTCTGCCATGATCTAAAGAATTACATGCTGGATTTTGTAAGGAAAATATTTCAATACTAAAGTCACTGGTAAGTGTTTGAAAGAGCTGCCTGTTTTCTTCCCAAAGAAACAGAAAGCTTCTGATCTGCTCTCTGTTGCTATCATACTACTTTTTGATAGAAGACAGTTCCTGTAGAATTCTGCTGTGAATATCTTCTGTGTGATGTTGGAGCTAAGCTGAGGCTGTGCCTGCTGCCCTGCTCCTGCCCCTTTCCAGGGTAGATAATAGCAATAATTCTTTGTTATTTCACCTAACAACTCTGTGATTCCAGGTAAGGGTTCAGGCTAAGCTAGAAGGTGCAGGTTTTATAGGATTCTCAGATGATGCAACCACTTCCATGGCTCTGCAGTGTACACATTTCTCAGAGGATGTGCAGGACTGCTTTGCACAGATCAAGTGCAAAACCTGGGCTGGGTTCGTGCAGTGCTACTAAAACACTTCATAAACCACTCAAGTGACTTCACCAGAGACAGCTTCCACCTTGATTTTGTCAGTGCTGAGGCTGAATGATGCTGAAATGATGAGCAAACTTTTCTGTGTCAGGCTTTGTTGTTACAAGCATTGTGTGACCTCATGCCTTGAAAGCCATTTGGAAATTTGGTCTTGTGGAAAAATGTCTGGAACAGATGCCTTGGAATATTATGTGATGCAGGAGGCTGATAGATCTGGCATACAGCTGTACAGATGACAAGGAAGCTGGCATACAGTTGTACATGTGTGGCTTTCATAACCCTCTTTCTCCTAAGAACTCTTTGCTTATATTTTCCAATACTTCAAAAGGAGCTCCCTTTTAAACACTCAAATTCGATTAAGTACCTATTTCATTTATCACGTGTTTAGAGGGCAGAACCATGGCAACTCCTTTTGCATCTGGAGCTGATGAAGCAACAGTAAGCAATGATTTAATTGCCCAGAAATCTAATGAGATGAGACTTGCATTTTATTGCTGATTTCATCAGTTATTGTTGATAGCAAAAGAGTATTAACTCAGAGGCTCTGCACTTTACTAGTGGGTACCATAATAAGACTATTCTGACCTATTTTAAGAGTCTCTCTCCCTGACACTTCCCTCTGGTCCTCACTTGGTGTCCTGCACTTTCCTTAGCTCTGCAGGTGATCTCCCTTTTACTGAACCCTGAATGCTACTTCCAAGGATATAAGCAACCCTGGCATAAGCAAGAGTAAAAAATTAAATTACTAATTGCAATAGTAAACATTGGTGAAGAGTTCTACAAAATTTTGCTGTCTTCAAGTCCCATCAAATTCTGTCACTTTCCAAATGCCAGAAAATATATTTACAAATGCCAAATAAAACTAAATAAAGTTTGCCATGTGGCCTGAAGGTCAACACACACTGGGTCTTTTGGACAGGGAGTAGGTAATAAAAAATTGAGTTTTCTCCTTCTACAGATAAAGTTTTCTTCCTTGGTATTTTCTTTGTTAATATATTTGTTATATGGGATGCAGAGCATTTTGTGTCTTCTCCACTGACTCATTGTTCAGTGAATATGGTATTGGACTCCAAAACACCCCCAGGACAAAAGCTTTTAACTACTAACTGTGTGCTTGATGTGTATTCTTGGTGATTCATTCAGCAATGTTTACTAAAAGCTAGACCAAACTACTTCTAATCCAGCTATCAATTTATTTTAGCAAAATCTTAAATAATAAGAGAGCAGTTACATTTTCTTCCTGTGAATTATAGTGTTAATTGTTAATGATTTCAGTAGCTGCTGACATCTTCTAGAGCTGTTAGTTAGAATAGTAGTACCTGTTGTTTTCTCCTATATTTTCATCTCAGACATTTTAAAAATAAGCAGTATCTATCTAACATTAAAAGTACATTTCTCTTGAATTCAGTCCATTTTTTTTTCCAGAAGTCCTGTGGTTTTGTTGTTGAGGGAAATGGTAGGTGCTCATCAGCCCTTTCTTGTTTGTTCATCTATACTCATAATCTTCAAAATCGTGGTCACAACTGTTATTACTCAGCTCCAGAAGAGATTTACTTGGATACAAAATGTCTCAGTTATTGTAAAATTATTTAAGAATATCAAATAGAAGATTCTGGATTTAAAATTTCTTGTATTATAAATAATAAATCCATATTTATTTTCCTGGTATTTGTTTTCCTGCATGTAATGGTGTTTCCAAGGTGATGAAAATAAGGAGAGATACTGATACTGTGTAAGTTGTGAACTAATATAAAAAAATCTTCCAAGATGAAATAGAGTAATTTTAACTAAAGCATTATAATGGCACAAATTTTTGTGATTTGACATGCATGTTGGACTTCAAGTTATAGTCTTAATTTATTTTGCAATGTTGTGAAGGTGAGGTAAATTGATACTTTCACCTTTGATATGCCTTCAGAGAAAGTGGATCTGGGGAAGATTTTAGAAATATTTAAGACTGTTTTCCTATGTGGAAACACCTGTCTTCTGCTTCAGCATAGCTGGTGTGTATTTCTAGATAGCATGATCTTGTCTAAGTTATTTTTCTGGCTTCAGAAAGTTTAATCTATAATTCTGGTCTCTTGCAGGGTGTTTTTTACAGTATTTGTAGACTGCACTGAAGTCTTTGTTTGGGAGATGCTGGTTAATATAAATCTATTACAATCAGTTTGTAAAAGCAGTTTGCTGCTGCCTGCCCTCACAGGGAGCACTCTGACAATAATACAGATACACTTGGAAAACAACGGCGGCTGTTTACAAGGCTGCAAGCCACCTTCCCTCCCTTCAACTGTGTGCAGGGAGCAGAGTCACTGACAGATGCCCTAGAAATAACTAAGCAGAGAGTGTGTGTTGCTATGGAAGCTGTTCTATTGCTTGATGTGCACTGTGTCATCCAATTTAGAAAAGCTTTGGAGCCAATCAAATAGCCTTTTTTTTTCCCCCCTAAAATTTGCCTTTAGGGGCAAATCCCGGGAACTGGAACACAGCCTAAGAAAGTTGAGAATTCTGCAAGCCAAAAAAGAAGTAAACTGATGCTTGGTGTAGCTCCTCAGCTACTTTGCAGCCACTCTGGCCCTTTCCAAGGCAGTGTTTGTGTTCCTTGTGAGTGTTCTGAGTGGTAAATTGTGGTTTTGTAGCAGCTGGGTTTCCAGTTCTGATGTAGAGTTTAGGAGACTGCTGTGCTACTGCAAAACTTCTTTTGATGTCTTTGTACATCTAGTGTGATGGGATTCCATTCCCAAAGCTCCTGGAATATGACTAGTCAGGCTTTCCCACTCCTTAGTCCACTGCCCCTGCCCCAAGGCTAATTCAAGATGGGAAAGAAGGATTTTTCCTTTTCTAAAAGATGGGCTTTTGCATATTCTACTCTGATTTTTAATGCAGCAAAACTGCCAGTGTACTGGGGGTGGAGAATAAAAAGAATTGATTGCTGCCTTGGAGCTAACGGAGAAAAAACAACATCATTGGGTTGTTAAAACATTTATGTTCATTTTTTTAAAGGGTTGTGTAATCTTAACTACCATGTTCTCCCTTTCTTCATTTTTTTTCCTTTGTAGTGGTTCAGATAAATTCCTGTTAGAGGGTTTACATTTTTTCATGATGCTGAGTACCTGCTGTTTTTCCTGAGCAGGGAATATTTTGAACTTCCTAGCAGAGGCTAGTTTCTACTGAAACTTTAAAATAGCTGAAGCTGTTCTGTTTTAAGTATTTGGAAGGATATTTACAGTATCTAAATAATTACTCGTGCCATATAGGAGATATTGTTGTGATGTATGTGGAGCAGACCTTATAATTAGTTCCCTAGGGAACTGAATGAAAATGTGACTCCATTCTGCACTTTCAAATAAAAAGTGGCCTTACTAATTAATCAAGTTTAAGAATACCACGTACAGTCACATAAAACTCACCATTAATGCTGGGACAAAGGTTGACAACTTTTGCTAAGAATACAAATGAAGGAGAGAACAGCAATGATTAATCATTCCTCTACCTGAAAGTGATTTTTATTTAAACCCATCCTCCTTATTATATATAACTGCAAGCTTGATAATGACTTAAAACTTCTTACTACATGCTGTTAAGTAGTTTGGCAGATCACAAATGTTACTTTAAATGAGCACTTAATAATACTGAGTGACTTTTTAAAGCAGTTAGCAAAGTACAAATACTTCCAATGTAAAGTAACTTTGTGAGAGACTGTGGCATGTAAAAAATGAAAGCTGTATTTTCTTCAGAGCAGAAATCCAAAAGCAGAGTACAGCAAGGTGTTCCCTCTCTATCATTACTCCTGGCAAATTCAGCTGTAAGGTGAAAACACCTGTATCTCTCTTCTCGAAAATGTGTGAAATATAATCTCAACATTCTCTTGCTCATACTTAACTGTATGGATGAATTATGTGGTTTGCAGTAACTGCAATTTCACTTCTCCACTGAGCCACAGCAGATTTAGTACCCTGTAGCAGTAATAGCCTTGCACATTGGATGCAAAGGTTGTAACTCAGTAATAAGCATCCACTCGAGCTCAAGAATGGTGTTTTGTTTTCTAACTGAAGCACTGGTGGCAGAACAAACATGCTGCAAGTGCTAACCATATTCCTCACACCTTTAACATGCCAGACTAATGTTTCAGGGTGCCAAACTGATGCCCTGTATCTGCAAAAGGTTTTTCTACATCCCTAGCAAACCAATATAAACCGAAAGACAGAAATTATCTTAATGATATACATTTACAACTATTTACAACTAGCAGCAAGAGAAGGCTGGGAGCACCACAATCTATAAATGTAGGGAGGTCTCTGTGTATTTATAGATAATGCATATATTTTTCTCCATTATGAATGTTTCCCAAATGCACCATGTCAGATCAAGAGCTGTCAAAAACAATCCAGTGACACTTAAACTGTGCAGCTTAAATCAGTTTCTCATGATCTTCAGAGCCTCATTACACATAGCTTCATAACTCCCTGCATCTTATCAGTCGTTTCGATGTTCTTAGTGCTATAAAAGCATTTCAAAATTTGTAATCTTCCAGAAGCTCAAGGTAGTTAAGAATTGGGTAAGTAGGTGTAGTAATAGCCAATGACTTGGTGCTGCCAACTCAAGTTGGATTCTACAACACATTTGCTTTCAATTACTAGTGTCAGGCTTTAATTGCAACCCCTTCCCCTATCAGGCTTTGTTGTGAAACCTTAGCTCGGATGCTGTGGGAAGACCAGAGTGAAGCTGTGATGGAGACCTCTGTGCCTCTGTTTGGGAGCTGCTTGCCCTGAGCTTTGTTGCCTGGTCTGGGCTGTTTACTTTGCTGATCCTGACTGCCTGGCTTGACGCCAGCCCTGCTGCACTGCCCTGGCCTTGGGTGGCAGCACTGGTGTGTGCCTGGCCCTGACTGCTGCTCCTGGCAAGCTTTCCTCTCCTTGCTCAGGTACTGTGGGGTGGTGCCCCTTGTCAGCCAGGGCACTGCCCCTGCTTCCCTTGTCCCCAGTCCTGCTGCTCCCTCACACTAAAGGCAGTGATTGTGGGAACTCCAGGAAATTTTGTGATGGGAATGAATTATTTATCTCTTAGCATTTTTGAGCTGTTGAAGATGCATAAGAGATGTGCTGTTTTCTGTTTCCCAGGAATGACTTTTATAGTATGTGTTTCATCTCCCAAAGCTTTTGGAACACGTTTGTGTATAATCCTGCAGTGAGCACTGCAGGGCCCACTTCTTTCCACCATCCTATTCTCTGTTAGACTAAAATGGTTTGCTTTTGGATCCCTTATGACATGATTTTGAATACAAAATGACAGCTCTTCAGAGATGCTTGGAGAGGTAGAGGATATAAAGGAATTACTGTGGAGTTACATTGGGACTGTTGTGCAGTGCGGTCCCCTACGTGTAAATCTTTACAATATACATATATGGGTGGGTCATGTCAGTCTCCCACTGTTTTGTTGTATTTATGCATTTCAAACATCAGTTTTAACTGTTTTTTCTTCCTCTGTCAATAGAAGCTCTCAAGGCAATAAATTCTTGCCATATTTCTAAATAGTACCAGGACAATGAGTTCTTAATGTTGGTGGCTCTAAATAGTATTTCTATACCTAGATCACTGGACTCATATTCCAACATCCAGCAGAATTCTGGTGGCCCAGTGCTGGCACAATTTGAAGATTCTTCTGTATTCATTAGGAACAATGTTATTTTGATTATAGTATTCTTTGTTGCAAGGGAATATATCGCAGAAGCAATGCTTGTTTAATATGGGATTGAATTACTGTAGTTACAAAAGATTAAAAGGAAATCTCAAACTAGAATAATTTCTCATTTTATTCTCTGCAGTAAAATATGTGTTTATTTTTCCTATGCAGATTTAATTTGGTAGCATGTGTCAGACAAATGAAGAAAATGATTCTGACAGCAAAGTGGTGTTCCAGTGCTTGACACAAAAAGGAATTTTAATTTTTTTTTTCATTTTAAGCTATGAAGAGTATGTATGCATGTTGACACACACTTTTTAGTAAATACACAAGGGTACAGGATGAAGAGCTGTTTTTGAGAAGTTGAGCCAAGCTTGGTTAAGCAGATTCACTGGCTTAAGTTTAATTTGGTATAGAGAGCAGATGCTCCTACAGCAAAAGGGCATGGAACAGAAAGGAGAGTCACCAGGTAGGTAAAAAAGGCTGAGGAGAGACAGTGTGTGACATTGCATTTGAACACATATGTCCTGACTGGGGAGGGTGAATGGGCTTTGAGGTGGAAGGCCTTTACAGATTCTGACATGTTGTCCTGAAGCAAAACTAATGCATGTTTCTTTTGATAGCTCTGTGTCTGCCTCATCTGAGTCTTTTTCCACTTCATAAAGAACATTAATATCCTATGTAGTGTGGCATGGGTCCAGTTATTTACTCAGGAGAACAGGCACTGTCTGACACTGTAAAATAATTTTAATATGAAGCAGTGCTCACGTAGTGATTGTTGTTCCTCTTTAATGTCTTCTTTTCTCTGAAACATATGTTTAAAGCAAAGGGAGGGGGAGAGGAGAAAAAAGTTAGAAAGAAAAATGCCAAGCCTTTATCTAGTTGAACAACAATAAAGCAAACAATAAATTTCACTGAAGGAGAAGGGGCTGTACAAAGCCTTTGCTTAACTGTTTGAAGGGCTGTGATCTCCTCTCTGTGTTCCAATAGATAGGTCACTAGGCTGAAATGGGTGATCTTGGCATTAAACTTCTCTTTAAAAGGAGTGTCTTTATTAAAACTGAACTCCTGCATTTCAGATCTTTTGTTTGCTTGTATCTGCTGAATTACTGACTCAGGTAGCTGATTTTTTATCTTGGTTCAAAAGACAGGTATCTGTTAAGGAAGGCAGGAGCCTCTCTTGAAATGGAAAATGTAAACTGTCTCCCTCTAAATTATTATAATTTTGAAATTAAGGGGCTCTCAGGCAAAGATACGGGAATAGGAATAACAGTTCTTTACTAGTAAAATTAAAATAAAAATACAGTAGTATGAAAAAATCCAAAACACAGACAGAGTCAGAATACAGCCTGACACCCAAACCCATCACTCAGGGTGTTGGTAGTAGTCCCATTAAATGGTGGCTGCATCCTCCTGCAGTGACAGATGTGGTTCTGTTGGAGCAGTGCTACTGCAGAAGGTGCAGTTTTCCTCCAAAGGTCCAGTGATGATGTAGAAGGGTCTGGTTTTCCTGTGGAATCCAGTGGAAAAAGGCTGCTCTGATGTTCCAAATCTCAGATTTTATCTAGGTGGTAAATGCTTGGCTCCTCCCCCTGGGTGGAGCATTTCCCAATGGGATGATGTAATTTTATCAGTTTTGCAGTGGGACTCAATGGCCCATTAACAGAAGATACTTCCCTGGAGGAGGAATGGGTTGTGGAAAAGATAAAGAACACTGCTCCATTTGGTTTCAACAGATGGTGATGGAATGCATACCTCTGGTTATATCCTGCATTGCAACCCAAGACATTTTAAAAATGAATTTATTTTTAGTTTTCTTGGCACACAGAAGTGATAAAGCTGCAGAAGTGCTGACCAGAGTTTTTTGACTACAGGTACCAGATTCCTTCTCCTGAAGTGCAATGTAGATGGGTGAACTGGTGTTTTATTGCACCTCTGAAATGCATGGAGAGCACTAAACCTGTCTGTGAGAAGCAATATTGAGAAAACTGTCACTTTATGTGTGTTCCTTAAAGATAATGAATTTGCAGCTGTGCCTTGTTGAGGCTCAGACCTTTGCTGGTGGTGATGGGTATGAGAGAAAAGCTAGAGTGGCTGTTTAATCCAATATGAGTTGGCAGGGCTGGCAATAGGTGTTTGTAAAAAAAGACAAAATACAGCTCAATTTGGGGTCTCCAGTGTAGAGTGTGTTTGAGTCTAAAATGTTTTGAATCTAGTTTCAGGTAAAATGTTAATATGAGGCTTGTATGGGATATGATTCAGTATTACTGTCAAATATCTGAAGAATAGCCAAATTATTTAGAAGATGAACTGCTCTCCTGACTACCTCTGAAAGTCCAGTACACAATAAATCCTGTGAAATACAAAGAGTACAAACTTCAGATAACTTGATATGTTAAAGGATGGTGTCTAATTGTCATTGTCTAATCTTAATCTAATTGTCAGAGGTTCTTCATCTTTATATGAAATTCAATTTGCCTTAGCTCCTACCTGCAGAGGAGGTGTGATGAGTAACAGGCTTTTCTCAGAATGGATGTTTTACTGCTTGTTCTATATTTGAAGTTCTCAGCTTCCAGCCTCTTGGCTGTGCACTGTGTTTTGCCAATGTGGTTGTGGTTGGGAGCCAGGCCCCTGCTTTGGGCCATCCCAAATTTCCTGGGATATTACAGTTAGTTAAGGGCCTCATGATACTTCCCAGTCTAATTCAGGAAATTCCCCTTGACTTCATACTTTTTTGTTCTCATTGCCATACATTCTTTTAAAAAATCCTGTTTAGGGTGGCTTTCTTTCTAGCCATGATTGCTGCCATTGAAAAATCAATGCATGTCACAAGAGGATTTTTTAAAAAAGAAATGCGTTGGGTTATTCATAGACTATTTTTGTCTTTTGTGTGACCAGAGGGTATAATTAGGGTTAGTTTGTGGCACTGTATTAGATAGTTAGGCAAAAAACATTACATGTGTTGTATAAAATCTAAAATCTCCTTAAAAAGAAAAGGTGGCTTGCATGGGATTTTTGTTTTTTCTACATTGAAATGAAGCTACATCAATGAAGTATTTTTTCCTATTTTTTAAAGCATGGAGAATATGCATGGTGCTGGTAAGATTAGCAGTGCAAAGTTATGTATCCCAAATTAGCAATTTCCTTCCTTCCATTAAGACAAGCTAAATTTCTTTTTCAAAGTCTCTCAAGATAAATGCAGTCTCTCATGCCAGGTTTCAGCCCCTGAAAAACTTTTTATTTAGCAATAAATCCATTGGATAAGAGGTTTACAAGGAAAGTGCTGACACAACCTTAACCATCCTGGCACAATTAGTTTAGCTGTAGGTTTGTTATAATCCCAAAACAATAACAGATAACTGTCATGTCAAACAAATCCCATCTGCCCTTTATATCACACAGTCCCTGAATTAGAATGATTATGTACTCTTTAATAAAGATTTCTAATATCAAAATTGTATCCAACTCCTCTTAAAGGAGGTACCACATTTATGTATTTACTACTCTCAGTGATATTCCTGTGTTCATTTTCTTTTTTTTCTCTTTTTTTTTTAAACTTCTTTCAGGGTTGAGAAAACAGTTCTGTGTTTTAGATAAGTGTTGACCAGACTAAGTCCTTTTATAACCTTGCCACAACAACATGATGTAAAAGTGGAAGAAAAGAATAACTCTTTTGTCTCTGACTTGCACTAAGAACAGATAGAAAAATTGCATTTAATTTTGGTGTAATTGTTCAGACTATTCATCACCACCATGACCAAAGGCCAAAAGAAGTGCTAAAATCTTTTTGCTGGAAATGAGGAAGGGAGAGATGACTGAAAATCTACTGAATCACTTCATCAGTCTCTGATGTTACCATTTAATATATCTTGATACACTAGGACTCATATTTCTCAAGACTTGTAGAAGGAATATTTTTGTGATGGAGCAGCACACTGAGATTTGAACTGAACTGAAAGGGCTATATTTTTAAACTCTGGTTTTGTAGAGGCAGCATAAAAAACTGATAAAAGGGCAGAAAACACTATATTACTGTAGAAAATAAACCTGTTCTGTGTAAAGAAATGGAATCCTTACATCTGCAAAATTTCTTGGCTTACCATTCCCATAGATATAAGACCTACGAAAGTTTCTATTTCAGCGGGAGAAGAGATAAATCGATCCATTGTGGGCTTAGTTGAATGTCTTATCAAGAGTTCAGGTGTTACTCAAATCCCTGAGCTGTAGGCAGATGACCAGGTGAGGAGTTTGTGTTTCTGTGGCCATTCTGAGTGCTGCCCTGAGTTCTGTGGGGTGGCTATGGCAGGCCCACCTTGGCAGCCATGAGCCAGTTTTTGGCCATTTAGGCCAGGCCTGTTTCTGTCCCTGCAAGACTGAAACTTAAATTCCAGCCATCTTGTTAGTAAGAAGATGGTGACTGGTCACATGTAATGTTCATGTCTAGGAATGTCTGTCCAGAATATCTGGCATAAAGAGATTTTAACTCCTTCCCAGGGTTCTGGACTTTTATGCCACTGTCACCTGGCTTAAATATGCTTTGAATGTGTAAACCCTGTCTTTTGTTTGCTTTATATTGGCTTCTTTACTACCTGAGTTGTAAAAGAACTTAGCCAAGCTAGTATGTATAAGTATGAATTCTCACACTGATTAAGTCAAAGAAATCATGTTTTTCTAAAGGTATTGAATTGAACAACATTTTTCTTGGATTTGGAGGCTTTTTTCTTAATCCAAGGTGTAATCTAGCAGTAGCTAATTCAATAATAGATAATGATGTCCCTTAGGAAAGAATAGGATGCAACTTGGTTTTGACCATGGTGTGTTCACATTTCTCTCGCCTGGAAAAATTTCTTTACACAGAAATATATGTTGTAGAGTTCCTCTTAATATCTTTTAAAAATTCAGGTGCTCTGCTCTAAGAGAATACACTCTATCCAGGTTTGGCATAAGGGATTGATTGCCTTGTCACAGGGCTGTAGTTCCTGATCATAAGCAGTAGTTGCACTGAATACAGTTATTTATGGGATGTGCCCTACTTTTCCACACTAATATGTTTTCATCCTTGCTTTGTCCCATTTTTAATTTCAGTTTAAGTTGGAAAAGAACAAGAATGTAATCTTTGAACGATTTTATCACAAAGGAACCGAGTCTCTCTATGGTTCCTTTAGTGCATGATTATGGTTTTAATGTTCTGAGATTGAGCTCAGCATCCTTCCTGTGAGAGAACAGCTCAATGGTTATGGCACTGCCAGACTGGCTGCAGTGCTATAGCTGTTGTGCAAACCCCATTTTCTGTGTTCAGCAAATGGAGATGGGTACTTGGCAGAATGTGTGCAGAGCACTGGTTAAACTTCCCCCAGTGAACTTTAGTTTGACTGTTTGGCAGGAAAAAAGGAGCAGTTTCCAACACTGAATGTGCTTTTTGAGGATGAATTATGTTTATACTGGGGTGAGAACCCAAGCTCAAATAGTGACTGTTCCTTGATGATGATGCATTTCTCTTGTGAGGTTTCCTTTCTTGCATTATCTGTGGTCTGCCCCATTATTATGGAGCATAGAAATGGAATAACTGAGTCCTAAACCAGAGAATTTTAACGAAAACTAGAACCTGAGTTGCTGAACGGGAATATGCTGGAGAATATGTCTCTTACAAACACCTTAAGATACTGTCTCTCTTCCCCAGCACATAATTCTGTTTTATTTACCTTGTGGAAAATTCTGACTGTCTTCTCTTTATATGTATATAAATGATTATTCAAGTGAAATGAAGCTGGAAATCAACTTGCTGTATTTTCCCCCTGGAATCAGGGAGTTCCTACATGATTTTTACAAAGTTGCATACAGGATACTGATGACACAGCTCCATAATAAAGGCCCAGTTTTAACAGTCATCATGAATAAATATGAGTCCTCAGAGATAAGATAAAGAATGGATGAATTTAGGTAAAAAAATGGTTTGCTGGCACTTTTATGTGCTTTCTTCAGCCTTTAAATTAAGGGGAAGATGAATTAACAGCTGTCCCCAAGAGTTTCTTCAGTAGGGTGCTGAGAGGCATTTGAAGGTGGTAAAACCAGCAGCAGCACCTGTTGAAAATTAGAATCTTTAATATTTTTTTTGCAACTAAAGAAATTTTACTCTACAATTGGAGAAGTGTCAATGGGTCATCCAGAGCAAGTGTAGGGATCAATCCTGGTGCATGTTGCAGGCTAGAGAAGATTTGTGCAGCGGGCATGGAGGCTGTAGTAACTGCAGAGGAGGCAATAACTGTGTGAACTGGCCTGTGTGTGCATCATGTCCTTAGTCCTGGGTCAGTGCAGCAATCACAGAAAGTACCATTACCTCCTGTGCAAAGAGGTTGTTCTTCCTTCAGTACATCACACCTACCAGCTCTGCTGTAGGACAGTTTTCTGAATTCCTCAGTGACCTTTTTTATGTCTTTACTGTGTGTTTGACCTTAGTGTAGGAAATCACCCTTGTCTTGCTCCACTCTTGTTTCATTCATTTGGGCAATTTCAATAGAAGGCTTTTCTTACTGACAGATATTTTAATTGCTTATGTACATCTCATTAAAGGAAATATCAATGTTGAAAAAACATACAATTTTATTATGGCTGGAGAAGATGCAACCCTGAGAAACAAACTGTGTTCTCCTGAGGACTGAAGGGTTACAGGGCAAGCATACAAAACTTTTCCAAGCCTTTTGGTAGCTGGTAGGGAAGGAGGATTTTAAAGAGCTGTAGTGCTCTTTGACACATCATTTATTTCAAGCTTCTCTGTATCACTTGTTTCGTTCCTGGCATTTCATTAGTATTCATCTATATTCAGTAGGATCTGGGCTGTAACAACTGGTGGCCTGTGGCTGCAGGCAGCTATAACAGAACCAGGCCAGCCAGGGAGTCTGTGGTGTAATATATAGAGAGACAGAATGCTGGAGGTACTGACAAACAAAGAACTTTTAATGCAAAGAAAAAAACT
>VZTT01054311.1:0-10944 GCA_013400855.1 Buphagus erythrorhynchus | reverse complement strand
TTTTTTCCTGCCAGCATGTGGCATAGATGTGAGGAAAAGCAGGGTCCAAGTGCTTACAAAATAATAAAGGTAGTGTGTGTAGAGGGAAGCAGGTCTATAAGGCTTTGTACAGATGGATGGTGAAAGTTGAGTCAAACCTGGAACCAGCTGCACAGAGAAGACAGTCCATAGTTTTTCGACGTTTGAGAACCTCACAGACTGTGCATTGAACAACAGACACACACAGGTGGGAGCAAAACTGTCAGTCCTTTCTCCAAAGGAAAGTTCTCTGCCATTTGTATGTTTACATTTTTGTTGTTCTCATTGGCACTGTGTAGCTCTGCTTACTGGAGTTTAGTTGAGTGTGTGTCAGGAGAGTTGGAAACTTTTGAGCCTGAAAAATTAATATCCTTTGGGAAAGGACTTGGCCAGTCTTGTGTTTGCTTTTCAGGCATGATGGAAGAACACTGAAGAGATAGGTGAGGGGGAGCAAAAGGCCATAACGATTTGCAAAACTTGATTTTAAACTAGAGGAGCCTGTTTGTATTAAGTATTACCCTCACAGAATACATAAGCCATTGGAATTAAAGATGAACTCAAATCTTAGTGTCTTGGTACCCACAAATTCTAAGTCTTTGAAGCATTGTTCATGTGTCTCTTCAACAGACTGAAGTTTAGCTTTACTGTTTTTTTCAGGCTTTTTGTGCTTTTTTCAAACTTCCGCTGATAAAATTGTAGAAAAAAATGCAGTGAAAGAAGCCTGTGTGAAGATGGGGTCTGTGTTCCCTAATTCACAATAAATGTCCATCTCCCCCTAGGTTAAGAGGTTGCAGGAAGAGATTTATGGCAGTTTAAGCCATGCTGCCTCCTCTGATTTGCCTGCCCCCATTTTTCATTTTGGAGTACCATGAAAAACTCTGGTGTTCTTCCTCACAGAAGCAGGCGTATCTTATTTTGAGCCAATCTGTTTTCAGTAAAATCCTCTTTCAGTTCTGATAAAATTTTCCCACTGTGTTGATCTATGGAGCTGAGTTGCTGATATGATAAACTGTGATGAAAAAGTAATTTGTCTCTCTGAAATAAAGGTTAACTGTCTGCCAGATTTCACTGTTCAAAACAACTGTTCTTTGCCTACAGAAAAATGAGTTAGAGGAAAATTGAAACCTTTTGAAAGCATCTTTTCCTCTCATTAATCACAATGCTTAACAGGTCTGGCTAAATGTGAGTTGCTTCTTTCCTGGGTGAGGTGAAATCTGAGTGCATAGATTCAAATCAAGAGGGATTTCCCATTGGAAGCTGCCCAAAAGAGGTCAGTGGTGATGTTTCCTGCTGAAGTGTCTGTGGATTTGGTGTGCATCCATACTGCCTTGCATCCTCTTTGCTTGGGGAAGCTGGAAGGCACACTGAATCCTCGGTGGCTCTGAGCAGGTCGTGCCCAGCTGATGCCAGGCAGGCCATGCAGAGCCCCCAGCTCAGCTTCCCTAAGCAGTGAAGCAGCAGCAGCAGTGGTGCTGTTCCATGAATTGCCCTGGAAATGTGTGACCTGCCCAGGTCCTGCAGGCCAGTCAAACAGTCCTCAAGGAGCAATTTATTGACTTCCCCTCAGATATTGTATTATGTCCTAAATGTATTCTTGAAACTAATAGTTCTTACAAGTCATTCAGCACTTGATGCATTGCTTGTTTTCATGCAGAGAAAATATGTTTACAATTTAGTTAGGGAATAGTTTTGGCAGATTGTTTATTTTTCTGATAAACACAGTCAAATAACTATTTTTAAAAAAAATTCTCTCACAAAGGGAATATTCAGAGGTGTGCTGATAAGAAAAAAGTCCAAAACATTGTAACTTTTTTCTTATCAGCACATCTCTGAATATTCCCTTTGTGAGAGAATCTTTTTTAAAAAACAGTTGTTTGTAGGAATTGTATTCCTACTGCAATGTGTATTATTTTTAAAGTTGTAGCTTGAATAATGTCTGGTAGTTGCAGTGTATGTGTCATTTGTAATATCCTGCATGTTGTGGGCATTAGCATTTGTTTCATCTAGGGACAATTTGTAAGATATTTTGAACACTTCTGTTTTTTAGCAGGAGTAAGTGCTGACATCTAAAAACCCATTTCAGCACAGATTATGGGCACACAAGCTAAAGGTCATATTGGTCAACATAGACAACTTTTGATTCATTAGAAGCTTGAAGGTGGACTAACAACCACCAGTATTTGTCAAGTGATTGATTAATTTCTCAGCAATAAACATGAAAGAAAATCTTTATGCCACAAGCAGTTTTGTCAAGTAGCTTGGAAAGGCTGTTTGATAGATGGAGCCTTCAGGGTAGAACCTAACAGGAATCAATGGTTGTCCTGACTGTAACTTAGCATGAGCTCCTAATTAGCAACTCAACTCATCATTAATTCTCAGCAGCCCATCTGCCTTTGCTTTATGTTCATGTGCTACCTACATTTCACTCTAATCACCTACAAAAATTTGAGCTGTGTATTTAATATTCAAAACACTTGTCCCAGTAGATAATAATTTCAGGTTTTTGTTCCAGAAACATGTATTTGTCAGCTAGAACCAAAAAGATTTTAAATGGGGAAGCAAAAAGGGTTGTTTACACTTCAACAAAGAATTATTGTCTTGTTAGCAAGGCACCATTTGCCTTCTGTCATAACTGCAGTCAGGTTATGAGTGCAGTTGATTGAAGGGGGACAAGCCTATATTCTGTCTGGCCATACCATAGGAAGGACAGAAACACTTGCTGCATTTTAATGGCATCCATCTTTTGTGAACAATCCTAGAAATGAATTGTGCTTTTCTGACACTTGGGTTCCATGTTATTGTCCAGAAACAATTTGGGATTCAGCATAAGCAACACCACCTGGTCAGCTAGACTGGGAATATAAAAAGCAACTAAATGAAGAAAAACAGTTGCCGATAAAGATTATGTAAATTTGAGAACTTCAGCGTGTTGTTGTTTGGGCATTTTTACTTTTTTGAAAGAGAGTGAATTGTACAACAGGACTTTGGTTTTTCCTCTTTTAGACAATTCTTTTGCCTTAGGACTCTCAGCTGGTTCAGTCTTTTTAGTTTATCAAATAGATATCAAGGGAAATTTTGCTTTTGTCAATAATAACTGTGAGATCAGGGTTCCCAGATACTATAAAGCCTTCTCTTTATTTTGAGCTTGGCTTTGAAACTTTACCTAATCCTTATGTTTCATATTATCCTCTCTGTATTAACAGCCATTTATTTTAAAACAAAATTTTCCTTTTCATAACAAAATGCCAAAAATCTCTGGAAATCTTGAAGTACTTTTTTCCTTTTTATTTTTTTATTCATCAGTGACTTTATTGCAGCTATCATGAATGATGAACTTGATTTACTTGAAATTGCTGACAGGAACTGTTGCGGGGGGTAGAGAGGAGAAAAATGTTTTTCACTTTCTCTACAAAATGTTTGATTTCAATTTAGTGAGTGGGGAGACAGATGTGAGGCAGAGCTTGTAGCAGTACCAGAACATGTCTCACCTGCTCTGTGGGTGGCTGGTGCTCACTCTGGAGTCCCAAACCTTGGGAATTTGGCTTCGGAATTGCAGCACAACTGCTCAGAATACCCACCATGGGAACAAATCAGAGCCAAGCATGCACAGCACAGTTCCTTTGGGGGACAAGGATAATCCCTCAGCATGAAATAATGCCAGACTTAGCTGGGGTAGGTAACACAGAAAGGATAATTTAATAAATAATTTATATCCTCTTGTCAGTCGGGAGGGTGAGCAGGGACATTTTGGACAATATCTTGCTATTTTGAGAAGTAGAGCTCTGAAGTTTGTGCCACAGGTAATATTTTGTAATTTTTTGTTTAAATGGCTACAGTTATAGAAGGCTTCATGGAGAAGGTTTTCCTTGCTCCTCATTCTTTGTCCATAATGCTGGAAATTCCTGGAGAGGCAACATATTCCCTGGAGGGAATGTGTCTGAGAAGAAAAACTTCAAGCTGCCATTGATGGTTCGGCATTTGACTGAGCTCTGGGAGAGCAGATTAATGCTCACCCACTGTCAGCCATGAGCAGCACACACAGTGGAACCCAGCTAAGGCCCCAGATGCTCCTGCTGCACTGTGGTGTAAATCAAAACCAGCTCAGCTGAAGACAGTTTGAGACGTGCCATGAGAAGGAGACATTATCTTATTTGAACATACTATGTCGGTGAAACATCCATTCCACGCTGACAGTTCAACAGCAAAGCTACTCTTGTCCCGTTTATTTGCTAAGAATTCTTCTTTCATGCCCTGAATTCATAAGGGGTGCCAATATACTCACATAAATAATTAATCATATTCTCCTTTTCCATCCATTTTGTTAAATGAAGTAGATCTACAGCAGTAATCAAACCCTCCCACTTTTTGGTCTCTATGTTCTTAACAGGTATGTAACAAAACATCAATTATTTAATTTAGGAAAAAGAGCAAGGTCTCACACTGATGTTTTAATGAGGAATCCACTTAAGAGGAGTTCAAATGTCTGTCTTGGTGTGCATTTTCTGTATTGATGCTAAAAAGATACCATATATGCAAGTTTTAACTTTATGTTCAGAAATTACTTCACAAAGCAGTTAAAGAGATGTTAGAGAAAAGTGGTGCTGTGTTACCTCTTTATTACCTGGCCTCCTGAGCCTGTGTGTAATAGGGAGTAATTTTGTTTCTGGCTATAAACTAGCTGGGCTGGCAATCCCCAGAAATGTGGTATCATGTTCTTAGTAGCTGGCCCTACTTTTGGATTAATATTTTCTTTTTTCTTAAGACTTTCCTCTCTTGCTTTTTCTGATGACCACAGATTTCCACAGCACTGTAACTGGAGCAGTAGGTTTTGTAATAACAGTCCCCTCCCTCAAGTAGAGTCTTTATAACTATTATCCCATCTGTGTGACTGCACTGGTAAAATTACAGCTCATAAAACACCCATTATGGCCAAAAAGAGTCCAGTAAGCATTCTGGAAGTAAAGATGACTTTTCAGTTACAATTACAGGTTGTATAAATTGAACACAAACTTAGGAGAGATTTTGATACTTGCAGTCCCATAATGTAGTACATTTGAGAAGAGTGTATTGAAACCAAGTCTACAGCTGGCCTTTGCAGATGCCAGTTTTGTAGAGATAAAGAAATAAAAACACTTTCTGGGCTCAAGTGAGGACTGACTTACATTGCTATTCTAAGCTAAGTACTCACTGAAGAAAAACTGTGAGATGGTTGTTCAGCACCTGAAAGAGCTCAGGAAAGGACTTAGATAGTTTATCCAGGTCCCAAATGCACAAGGATGCTGATGAGACTGCTCAGGCTCATATTGTCTGCAGGAAATGCAGGCAGAGTTGAACAGTATTGTCCTGTGCTGAGAGCTGAAATAAGGACAAACCAGGTGTATGTTGACCTAGTCTGGAAGCCATAATATAGGCTCTGTATATTCATACTCATCAAATGGTTGCCCAAATCCCTGTACCTTGGAGGGAGTAATGTGTTGAGTAGTGACAATGGGAATAGCAGCTTTAAAACAGCTGTGGCACAAGTTGC
The DNA here is from genome assembly GCA_013400855.1 of Buphagus erythrorhynchus. Taxonomy (NCBI): domain Eukaryota; kingdom Metazoa; phylum Chordata; class Aves; order Passeriformes; family Sturnidae; genus Buphagus; species Buphagus erythrorhynchus. Next base: position 5,399 of record VZTT01054311.1, on the reverse strand, counting down.
AGGGATACATGACCTATTTCTTTCATGCTCTCTAGTTTATTTGAAGATTAAAATTCTGCTTTTCTAATTTACTTTGCTTTCAGTCTGTGCACCTAATTTTGTTTTGTTTGATTTTTTTCTTCTTGTTTTTAGCAGCAAAGTCATCAAAATACTCTTTTTAATGAAAGAAAGTTATATAAAAAAGGTGTGGAAAAAGCCACAAGATTTAGGGCGAATAAATGCAGCTGTGTTACAGTATAAATATAAGTGTATCTTTTAATTTAGTGTGACAGTACTGCTGCTGCTGTGATCAAGATTTAGAAGTACTTTTTTGGTAGGAATATTTTGTTTCTCAGCAGAAGCTGATGGAATCCAATTCAGAAAGCTGTAATTGGCCTTCCAGTATAAAATGCTGGTTTCCTCCACCCTCTCCTCAATATAGCACAAGATTATATGTTTTTATATGCCTGCCAAGCTGAAATCTCAAGGAATAGATTTACATGGAGCATTAACTGCAATATGTAGCTAGGAAGCTGTGCAATAAAAGAAAGATATGCTGAAATTCCTGCAAATTACAGACCTAATCCACTTCCTGGGTGGCTCCAGGGAGCTCAGTTATAAAGGACAGCCTCATCTTACCAGAAAATAGATGAGCTTGAATGTACCTCTTGTAATTAATGAGGAGAAAAACCCTGAAGGTTCGACTGAAAGAAGGCAAAATTGCAGAGAGCAGAGTGAGGAAAGCAGGATTTTATCTGTAGACTGAAACAACTAATTAGCTTTTATTTTTCATAGAATATAGGATGTTAATTTTGCAGGGAAGTCCTGAAGTGGTAGCTGGCCATTGATACAAGAGAGGATTTGGTTTGTTACTACTGAGTCATGAAATGTTTTGTTATTGGTACTGAAATTGCTGAGAGTTAAACTTAAGGAATGAGTTGTGTCCTGAAGTGAATCCAGGCTGGAGTGAGCAACTCAGCTGGGAGGCACCAGGGAAAGCACTGAGCTGTGGGAATCTTCAAGGGAGCTTTGGAAGGTTCCCACCTCCCCTGAGCTGTTCTCAGTCCTTCAGAATGGCAGGGAGTGTACCTTGGGATACTTCTCCATCCAAAAGTTTAGGTGTGTCCATGCTCCCTCTTGGAGGTGGCCACCAAGGTACCTCAAACAAGAGAGGAGACTAAACTCAACCTTTCTTGCATTGATAGTTCCAGGTGTAAAAAAATGGAAGCAATTATAAACCATGCAGTAAGAATGCACTGGAATAAAGCATTAATTCTACATTGTACAGGGGGTTATTAAGAATAATGGAACTTTAATGTGTTTTTGTGACAAGATATTTGTGAATCTGTGTACATTTAGAAATGCTATTTTATTTCATTTCAGTAATATTTGTTGAGATGCAGTGACCTTCTGGACATGACAAATAGATATGAAAGTGAATAACAATAGCTGTTCTTTCAGCAAAATTTTACTATATCCTATTTAAGAGTCATGGGAAAGTCCAATTATACCAGTACAAATATTTACATCTTAATCTTCAAGAAGAGCTTATTTTTTTTTGTGATTTATACTGATGGAGAGACTGGCAGCTTATTTCCATACTTTCAATTTGTAATGAATTTTTCAGGTTCTAGAAGGAGTAAGTGATCAGTAGATTATTTATCTATCAGTCTGTTATTAATGGAATGCATGGGATGTTGCACAGCTGGACAGTTTGCATAAGCAGTTGCCAGAGCACACCAGTAATATTTTCTGGCTTGTTTGGAAGCAATGTCATTAGTCTTGGGGTGAGAGACCATTGCAAAGACATTTAGTTAGGCTGAAGTCTTCAAAATTGGGATTAATTGTGGTTTTGTGGCAATTTTCAACTTTCACTTGGGGTAACATGTTATTGTTTCTTTGAAGCTTTAAAACTTGAACTCAAAGAAAAATAAATTCAGCAAAATATGACTTAAATCTGTACGTGTTACCTAAAGAAGTCAAAATTGTAATAATTATATTTCATCAAGTGTAACTTAATAGTTTAATAGGTAATGCCTAGGGCTGATCTGTCAATGAATTTTAAAAATTTTGAAATGAATGCTCAAAATAAGAAAACATGCCATTTAAACACATAATTTACTGATTCATTTCTATAAGGCAGGGACTTTCTAGTCATGCCAGAGAAGTATTTACCTTAAAATGGGCTCTGCTATATTTTGAAGTAGGTGTTTTTGATACCAAAGAGTGAAACCCTGCCCCTCCCCATATTTTCCTTTTCCCTTGGGGCAGAGTAAGGCTGGCCCTTTGCTAGAAGTCTGTAGCATAACTTTAGGCTGAATCAGTGCAAATTCTTCAAAATATAATTAATTGCATTACACTGAAGTTATCCAACAAGTCCTTCAAGTGTATAATCAACAGCAGTAATTTGACAAGTATATAAATCACTTTACAAGACAAATCCTGATTAAATAAGAAAGGGACTTAATCTTTGCAATACAACATAAATCATGTGTATGCTAAGAGATAGGATCAATTTAATTTTCTACAGCTGTGCTACTGACAGGTATTGTTTAGAAAGCAACACAGAATTCCTTCCAGTAAATCAAGAATATGCTTGGAAGTTGCATCTCCACGTGCCTGTGCCAGAGGAGATGGGAAGGCTCTGAGCTGATGTGCTGGAGCAGCTCCTCATGGCAGCCCCAGGGCTGCTGGGGAGAGGCAGCTCCACAGAGGGGCCAGGATGGATGAGCCCCCTGCTCTGGGTGCAGTGGGATTGGGAGTCCTGCCCTGCACAGGGGAGGATTGTCCATGACCTGAGCATCCCCAGAGTCCAGCCCTCACATCCCACAGGCAGGCCACGTGTGGGTTTGTATGGGTCTGTAGCTTACTGTGGTTAACCTAACTAGGGCTTTATTAAACCCTAATACAAAGATTCAGTCTAGAGGGTGCTCAGAATCTCTAAAGCTTCTTACCTTCTCTCTCCCTCCTTCAGGCCTTTCTTTTTCTTAGTTGTATAAATTGTCCCTTTTGTTTCTAATTTGGTGACTGAATTCTTGTTGTGTATCAAATATGGTGTCCAACACTGCAACTTTATGGCTTTGTTCATAGGGGATTAGACTTAAAGAAAACTCAAAGTCCCTGACATGCAGCTGCTAAATCCCTGTGTTTTTAGCAGTGTAGTTGCAAAAGGTATTAAGAAGGTGCTTAGCATCTTCGTCTACAAAATCAGAATGAAAACACAGAGCTGAGAGCCAATTCTTGTGCCCTAGTACATGTATAATGCTTCTAAAATAACCCAGAGTCTTGTAATGAAGATAAGTTGCAACTGTTTAACAGAGGGGTCTAATCTGTGCTGGCCTCTGGCTTGCTTTTAAAAATGGGGAGGCCCGAGGTGTTAAAATGTATGTGCTGTAGATTGTCAGCAGGGTGCATGAGGAATATAATGTTTTTTAATACAAATTCTCATTTCCTTTAAATATACTCTCTTGGTTGTAGCTGTAATTTACTGAATATTTTTGAATACACTAATGTATTTTTATTAAAGAATAGAAAATAGCTTCCTGCTGTTTGTGCATTACTTTTGGTGGTTTAATTAATTGTCTAGACTGAAGGTATGCTGTACTTTTTAGTACAGATGTCTCCTGCAGCTAAAGGCATGCATTTCTTGGAGGGATTAAGTAGCTATGAATGCTGGGGAATGAATGGACTTTGGAAACCTCCCAAAATTTTATTGTGTAATGATTTTTGTCATGGTGAAAGCTGCAGTGGCTGGAGTTCCAGGCAGAAAAATTAATCTCTTTCAACACAGTGAAATATTTCCTGAATACTTCTGTTGATGTTCCTCTTCAAGAGCAAACCTCTTGTAAATATTTGGGTTTTTTCTTCAGGTTTGGAGCCACAGTCACTCTTCCAAAATCGGAGAACTGTGGGCTTCACAGTTTACTTGGGAAGCTAATGGAAATATTCTACTGATCCTAAGAACTGCACATGTTTCTGTGTAAACACAGACAGCTTGCACCTTGCAATGAGATTTGATCCATACATAGAGTAGAAGGGTCCCATCACTGCAAAATTTGTGATTGAGTAAATAAAACCTAGGGATACAATGAACAATGATAAAGTACAAAAAATACTAATATTTTATACATGGAAGAAAGAGATATATGGAAATTAAAACTGTATTTGAGGTTTTAAGTGGAGAGACTGGCTGCATTTAAACGAATAATTTATTGTTTTGATGTGCTGTTGTACAAAACAAGTTAAAAATACATTCCTCAGTACTGGTGAAAAGTGATGGTCTGGGGGAGAGCCTTTGTGATACTCTGAATTTTATTGTCCCTATGGATTGCTGTTTGATTTCCTGGCTCAGCTTGTGAACTCGATTGGTTTTGGGCAGTAGTGACTCAGTGGTCAGGGCAGTGGGAGTGAGATCATCCCTCTGCTCTCCTGACCTGGGCTTAGGGATGGGCACTGCAGAGGGACAGGGCCCATGGGGATGCTGGCTCCAGGGACTCTGGAAACACCAGGGATGCTCCAAGGTGCAGCTGGCTGAGCTGTCCTGCCTGCAGTGCTGCTGCCTTCTGGTTTGCCTGGATTTTACAGACAAAGAATAAAGCTTTAAAAATTCCCCTGTATTCTCCCTGCTCCCTTCCTCGCCCCTCATTTCAGCAAAACAAGCAGATCAAATATTAAGGAACCAACCCTTTCATAGTCATTGGATATTTCCAAATGCAATTTTTACATTTTGAGCAATAAACTTGTACTGAGTTATAGTTACAGGTAGTGCTTATTCTAAACTTCCAGTGCTGTTGTTGAGACACAGTCTGTTCTGAATCTTGGATGAAAAGTGTCAGAGGTGCTCTTTTTTTCCTTTTTTTAGAGATGCATTCCTTAGCACACATGCATGCTCTGTAGTATCATCACTGACCTCTCCACTACCACTGAAATGTTTTCCTAAGAATGATAAAAGGTTATGTTTTTGCAGTCTCACTTTTGATTGCCAAATTGTGAAATTTGTTACAAATCCTGATGATTTATTATACTGTTGCTCAGAGGTGACAGTGACTTTTAATGCATATTGAGTGAAAATCGGGTGTGAGAAATTGCACTGGCAGCATTCATTGTTACAGTCATTAGTACTGATATGATTGTGAGCTTTCTTTTAATAAGCAATTCACATGCTCGTGCAGGCCACCTTGGAAATCCAAGCTTTTATAAAGAGAAATGTGCATCTTGAGGAGCAGCCACACAAACACTTGGAAGTTTTTCTAATGGTTCTAACTCCCTCTTGCCCTAGAATTAATAGAAGACAACAGAAATTAGTTCACTGGAATTTATCTCACCTGCTTTCTTGATTTCCCCCAAAACCACAATGATTGTACAGGGGCTTGGTTGTTGTTTTTATGACAGCTGTGCTAAGTTCCTGCATTGTCTGCTGA
>VZTT01054309.1:13819-24026 GCA_013400855.1 Buphagus erythrorhynchus | reverse complement strand
CCCCTTATCTCTTACATTACTGATATAATCTGCCAGCACTTTTAGGTCACAAACTTCCACATCTCCATCTTATGTGACTTAATTAATAATAGTATCTCTGCTGCTTGTTAGCCGTATCAATGTAATGAACAGGTTTTTAATTATCTGAAAGTAGTCTGAATTAAATGTATTCTAAAATTTTCATCAAGGTGACAGAGGGGAAACCTCAGAGACGGAATAAAAAAGCACTAAAGGCAGAACTACTAAAGGCAATAGAAAGTTCATTCCACATGAGTAATGAACAATGGTCTTCAGTGTTTTTGCTATAGTCCTGTCTATCCAACAGTAAACAAGTAGATTCTACAGCAAACCAAATAATTTTAGGATTTATTAAAAGCATTTTGGAATATTATGTTGTTTACAGGAGAGTCAGGTCATTTCAACTATATTGATTTGTGTTCAAATCATTGTCACAGTGTCACAACTGATTCATGTCTGATGGCATTTCCATTTAAAAATCTTTATTTTTTAAAAAAGTGTCTAGACCTTTCTATCTGCAAATAATTCACAATTACTTCCACACATGTCCTGAATATAGAAGAGCAATGAGTAGATTTTCCATTTGCATGGCATTACTTAATCTGACCTATGTCTCTGCAGGACTCTGTTCCATAGTCTCTAAAAATTGTTCACAAAAATTCTGGAATGTTTTACCCAATGCCAAGATTTATTTAATTATATTTTAAAGAAAATGTGAGCTTAAAAAGTCAAGTAATCTGCCTTCTGAATCTCCAAATTCAAACACTTTAGAATATATATTAGGATATCAGGTCTTGTTATACACTTCTAACAAGTCCTCCAAAACCAGGATAGTCATCAGTTAAGAGCAGTACATCTTCACTAAGACTTATGCTGTAATAATTAATTAAATTTTTACTATGACTCTCTCTTTCACTAACCTTTAAGGTGTGTAAATACAGCCATTACTAGTTTCCCTAGTGGATTTATTGGGCTACTTTTGTCTGATTTTGAAAAAAAAATCTGTTCATGGAATACTAGAAAAAAATCAGTAAAATGTTTCTTTATGGCAACAGGTAAATCCCAAAACTTTTAGAGCAATGAAATATCAATAAAAGAATGTATGACCAGAGAAGGACACAGACAACAGTGACCAAAAATAGTATGGTATAGATACAAACCTTAGCAGTGTTTTAAAATTCCATGTGGATATATTTGAAGCCTTCACATATTTCAGATTTTATAATTCACAGCTTTTCCATCCAGCTAGAGATTATAGGGAACATTAGTTGTTTTCAGTAGAAACTGTAGGCATGAATGTTAGAACAAACATTTCCCCTGTCATAGCCAGAACTGAGTGTATTAAACTTCTTGACATATAGTATTTTACTGAGATAAAGAATATAAATTAAGTTCCCTATAATTTATTATCAGCAAATAGCTCATATTTTAAAGATTTTTTTTGTTCATCCTAATTCATATTCTGTTCTTGTTTATCCTTAAAGCAAATGACAGTAATTTCACTGCTGTGACCCAACTTTTAAAAATTATCAAGTAAAACAAATCTTATTTATGCAATTATTGCCAAAATAGACAGAAAAAGGTCTCCTTGAAAGAAATTTTGGAAACACTTTTTCTTTCCATACTCTTAGTTTTAACAGAGGTTTCACAAAAGAAGGCCTCTCAATTTGATTTGGCTGATTAGTAGTCGGACTAAGATTTCTGTCTCTTTCACTGTATTAAAAAGTAAAAATGTAATTCTATTCACTTCAAGGATTTTTTTCTAGCACAACATTCTGCATCCAGTGGTGGCCATAAAAAAAGTAGGAAAAGCATTTGTGCTTTCTTCTATCTGCCTCTCTCTTCTTCCCAGATGGTCTGTGCCTCCAAAAGTTTTCATCTTGCATTTCTTGAATACACTAGAATTTGGTTACTGCTTCACATTATTTGGCTGGTCCTTCCTAGAATCCATGCAACATTTTTTCTTCTCTCTAATATGTTACAAGATCATCTACAATAGCATAGATTCCATTGTAGCAGGTTTTATGTGACCCCAGCAGTAAAATTTCATCAGTTTTATTCTGTACTTTAAAAATAAAAGAAATATGCCTGTTAATACTCGATTTGCTGGAAGTTTAATTAAGCTTTAAGTAAATTAAGCTCCATTGAGATGCTCTTTCCTTCTCTGTGGTTGGTTGCAAAGTCTTCTTTCTGGAAATATCTTAATTATTTTGGAAAAAAAGTGAAGGATATTTGACATTTGCACTAATTTTCATCAACACTCCAGAGCTCAGCATTAGACTGATTTGTTTCCAAATTCTCCTTTCCAGCATGGCTTTAGAATGATTAGATAACCACTGCCTTCTGAGGCTGGAAATCCTGCAGGAGTCTTGATGTCTTAGAGCCATTTGAAAATTGCAGATTTAGATCCAAAAGCAAGTACAGGTGCTTTTTCTTTGTATTTATGGTAACTGATATGGCATGCAGTTCAGACGAGACAACAGTTTTGCAGTTCCAACTGGCTCATATTTGTACAAGGCCTGTTGATAGACAGAAAGATAATAACAGGGAACTATAATTCCCTCTGGCAAAATTATTTGACTCATTAAAGAAAATATACTGGCATTAAGAACAGTGTGATATATGTAACAGAAAAACAAACTGAAGATCACTTACACTTTGTCTGAACTGATTGTATAGGATTTTTCATTCTATTCCTGAATTAAGGATAAAATAGGTATGTCACTATATTTAAAAAAAAAAAAAGAAAGAAAAAAAAAAAGCCAAACTTCTTCTGTATTTATAGTGCTACAGAGTGCTTGTTGTCTGCTTTGTGAGGAATCAACATCTATTATGTATCAGTCCAGGGACACAAACCATTTTCTAGGCTTGTACTAGTCAATCCTGAAAGCAGTTTTGCAGAATTCAGCAAAAAGAAATATTTCACAATCAAATAATTGAATTTTCAAAGAACTTTTCAATGCCCTAGGCACACATGGTACATATTGAGAAAATTGCTGATTGCATTACCCAACAGATAAACAGTATGTTATGCTCTTATGATCTATTGAAATTTTGCTTGGCAATATAAGTTATCCACAAAAATGTTTGTCAAAGGAAAGGACTCTTTCTTTAATGAAGAATTCAGAGCCTGCCCATCATATTTTTAAAATGCCAATAGCTGCTTCTGCATTTACATTTTTTGCATCAAGTTTTCTGCCTACATTTACAGTGGATGCAGATAATACCAAGTTGTTAGTCCATTACCTGCTTTCATCTACATAGACATTTAGAAAGTTGCAGTGACAGGACAGCCCAGCACGGTATCCAAGGATTAGAAGTAACCTCCATTGTTATTTATTCCACCTCCTTGTTCTAGGGCAAGATCTAATGTGCCTGTGTCCTTCCTGTCAAATGTGTGTGAAGATTTAACTTAACATTAATGAAATCCAGTACTTGTACTCATTTGCTGTTGAGCACCGGGGAAAAACTTGTAATTGCTACTCCATTTTCTCATTCCTCAGGTCTGAAGATGATTGCTTTTTGAAGAATGTTAGAGAACTATGGCTTTTTAAAGAGTCTGTGTGTCTGTTTAATTAGAGAATATTATTAGCATCTTATTTTACAGATGAAGAGATACATGCATGGAACAGCCTGACCCATTATGCATTGAATGGGTCTGTCCTGAAATAAAGAGTTGCCTTATTTTACATGATGAAACGTGTTTGGGATTGAGGCGGATTTCATTCTGCCTCGCTGTCCCGTTTCACGCTGGGGAGCAGCGCAGGGCGGCGGCGCTGGGCTCACGGGGCAGCGCAGCCTGGGGCTGCCCCGGCCATGGCGAGGCGCTCCGGGGCACCCTGTGCCGGGGCCACGGCCAGTCCTGCCCATCGCAGGCGGCTTGAGATCAGGCTCCTGCCCTGCCCTGCCCTGCCCTGCCCTGCCCTGCCCTGCCCTGCCCTGCTGGCACCACGCCTTGTGCCGTGCGGCAGCCGGTCCTGGAGCCCGGCGATGCCCGCGGCTCCCAGCCCAGCATCCTTCCCAGCGGGGCCGGTGTGACACAGCCAGAGCCGGAGCATCTCCGGGCAGCGGCATGCGGGCTTTGCAGGCAGCAGCTCTGTTTGGGGCAGCGCTGTGTTTGGGGCAGCGCTGTGTTTGGGGCAGTGCTGTGTTTGGGGCAGCGCTGTGTTTGGGGCAGTAGCTCTGTTTGGGGCAGCAGCTCTGTTTGGGGCAGCAGCTCTGTTTGGGGCAGCGCTGTGTTTGTCTGGGGCAGCGCTGTGTTTGGGGCAGCGCTGTGTTTGGGGCAGTAGCTCTGTTTGGGGAGCCAGCTCTGTTAGGGCAGCTCTTTTGGGGCAGCGCTGTGTTTGGGGCAGCTCTGTTAGGGCAGCTCTTTTGGGGCAGCGCTGTGTTTGGGGAGCAGGAGCACTGGGCTGTACGCCCCAGGCTGTCCCTCCCGCTGCTGTCACTGCCCGGGAATGCCGCAGGCACACCTGGCTCCCAAGCCTGGCTGCAGCCCCCGGCGTCTTGTCCTGACAGGGACTCCAGGCACGGCAGCCACTCCTGCCAGCCCTGGCACATCCATGCAGCTCCCCGCGGAAATCATTGCACTGAACAGAGAAAAGAAAGGTTTCAGGGATGAGTTTCTGTGTTTCCATCTTCTTTTTGTACTCATGGAAAATAAAATTGGCTAACATTATTTTTGTTATAAATACATATTATGGTATTGGCTTTTTGCAAATATTAGGGTGGATACTATATGTGTGGTGCTGAAATGGTTTTTAAGATAAAATTTTCTTTAAGAGTAACATAGGCTGATAAAGTGTCTTTGTAGTAAGTGAACTACCTGCTTGGTTGGATAACATCCAGTGAAGGCACCTGCTACTGATACACCAGTTACCAGCACCGACTGTCTGTAGAAATTGAAGACCACAGNTTTTGCAAATATTAGGGTGGATACTATATGTGTGGTGCTGAAATGGTTTTTAAGATAAAATTTTCTTTAAGAGTAACATAGGCTGATAAAGTGTCTTTGTAGTAAGTGAACTACCTGCTTGGTTGGATAACATCCAGTGAAGGCACCTGCTACTGATACACCAGTTACCAGCACCGACTGTCTGTAGAAATTGAAGACCACAGCCAAATTAAGACTAATAAAAAAATAAATTAACCACAACCAAGAAATACACATGCTCTAAAAAGGCGGACTCGAGGAGTGGCCATGTAAAACAGTTCCTGGAATATGGAAAATAATTTATAGAAAAGTTTGAAAATGTATGATAGGTCTATGAATATGCAACAGGCTGATGAATTTAAGGGGTGTCTCCAAAGCAGCTGGTGTGCTCTTGGCTGAATGCCAAGCACTCGGCTGTTATAACCTTTTGCTTTATTGTTTGTCTCTTATTGTTTTTTATTAAATTTTTTTAAATCTACCAGGAAAGTGAACCTTGTTTTTTTCACATTTTAGTTAAAATTTTATAACAAAATGTACAAAACTTCACAGGACATTAACATTCAAAAGGAATTTATCTGTAGAACCTAGGAAGGAATGTAGGAATGGGTTATCGTGCAGACTGAAATTCTGGCATATAGAATCTACTGTGATGAGAGGTATAGAAATATCTATAAATAATGAACATATCCATTAAAGAAACCAAAATCTGGACTTAAACTCCTACTTCTAAACCTTAACATAATTAAGATGCATCAAAAGAGGATAACTCTTTTGAGTTATATAGAACTGCAGATGTAATTCTAAATGAGGATGTCAGATTAAAAGTAAATGAGATGTAGAAGATAAAAAAATAGATGGCTAAAAATCTCTTTAATGAGTAAAATAAATATCTAGCAGTCATACAAAACTAACTGCTGAATAAGGTTCTGGTGTTAGCACTGTTTCTAACCTATAATATTTAAATGAAGGTTTAGACTTAGTTCAATTCTGAAGTATGCCATTTTCCCTCTCCACCCCCCCAAGTTCCTATGGCATATGTTGTTCAAAAAATGCAAAAGTGCTCAGGATTAGTAAATATTATATGCACAGTATCACTGTGGTGATACTTGGCCTGAATAACAAACCTTACACTTTCTAGTGTACTTGGTCAACATAAATAAATAATGACTTCTCTTTGATTTAAATACTACCTTTTCTACTGTATAGAGGAATAATTGGGGTGGTGGGATAAGTGTTTGGCAAACACTGTAATGTGTTGGCACGAAAAATTAGAATATAGGGCTTTGTTATAGTGTAACCCATTTCTCCCTGCTGAGGAACAATTATATCTGCTGTTGTAACTAAAATATATTTTAAGAACCTCACTTTGTTTTTGTATTTTTTCCTAATAGTGTATCATTCAAAAGTAGAAAAATTGAAGTGCATAGTTCAAGAGCAGACAGTGGTGATAATAAATGAAGAACTTTCCCATACTGCAAGATAGATGAGCAGGTTGTGAGTTTCATTCATCTGGAATAATTGATTTACATCAGTTCTGCAGAGCTTTTGGAAATTGCTATTTCAAATCAATTTGATCCAGTTATAAAGTACAAGACACTTTAACTTATTTTAACTATTATTTGTGAGATGGATATGAAGATACTTAGTAATCTTTGAAACTGTAATTCATTAAATTGTGAAAGTATGTAACATCTATTTTGATTACACAATGCAATCTACTGATATGCTGATTGGGGGCTTAGATAGCTGAATGATATTTTATATATTTTGCTTCTGCAGATAAAGTAGCATGAAACAACAGAATGTGAAAGGTCACTTAAGGAATTTAAATTTTTTTCTAGGATTATGGGAGCTATTATCAGTTGAGCATCTCTCTAAAAAGGCATAGAAAAAAAATTAACAGATTTGCAAAAAAGTTGCTTAAAACTTTTAGCTTTTTGAGAAAGTATAAAATGTAATGTAATTTTAAGAAATTCTTTTCTATGTCTTATTTATTTTATATTTTTATTCAAAGAGAAGATTTAAAATAAAAAGGCAGTGCATAAAACATGGTTTCTACAGCAGAATCTCATCACTTTTTTAACAGTCTGCTGTGTTACATTACAGATCTTTGAGCCTGTTTTTCTTCATTCTTTTTGTGCTCAGATTGTTTCTGGGTAAAATGAATGATGGCAATAAATAATTTGGGAGAAATTCCTGGCAACTCATAAAACAATATTCGCCCTATTATTTGAAACAGAAGGTCAAAGTTTGAAGTAAGATTTAAAAGGAGAGGTCAGCAATGACTTCCTACTCTCCTCTTTTAAAATCCCCAAAGCTGCTGAGTTTGCCTGCAATATGCCAATACAGCACTAATAGTTAATAACTACTTCTGCAAATGAACTCTCCCTGTGAGAGTCTCTGGGCTTTAGCTGGTTTAGCCTAATCTCATATCTGTCAGGTAAGTAAGTACTACTAACCCTCTTTAACACATAGCAAAACTTAGTCTCTGAGAGACTGGCAACAAGGTTATGCAGGAAGTGTACAGCAGAAGAAGAAATAAAAGGCTTGATTTCCTTATTCTCATGAGCCTTAGTTATGCTGTGTTTCTTTCTATCCATCACCAGCAATGAGTCATGTGCTGGCTTTCAAAGGCTGCAGCAGTCCTTGGTTTCTCCACACCTACAGCAGCCACCCCTCTCTGAACTGAAGCCTTTGTGCTGAAATGGCCACAGGTCTCTTGGTGAGGTGGGTGAATTGTGTGCTTTCTGTGCTGTTTCAGTGGTGCTAGATTAGCCTCTCTTACACACACACACACACACACACACACACAATTATTTACATGTAAATATTTAATACCTTTCCATCAGTTAGCATGTTAACACTTGGATGTGTGTATGGATTTATGTGTGGATGAAGGCAGGAAGGGTAGGTGAACTGGTTTGTGTTTAAAGAGATTAGACTAGAATAGTCCCCTCTGCTCCTATCTACCTTTCTCCAGAAGGAAGAGAAACCACGACACTGCCAACACTTAAACTAGCTTGGTTAATGAGCTCTGTTCTGCCAGCCTTCCGGTAATCTCTTCTGAAGTTTTAGGTTTGGTTTAATACAGTCTAGTCTGGGGGGAGAAGTTGGCTGGGTTTAATTGTATCTGGATCATTAAACCAGAATCTAATTGGCACTCATAATTGAGGGGGAAGACTTCGTCCCCTTTGAACTGACTCACATAACAACCAACCAAAATTAGCTAGATGCACAGAAAAGGAGCTGACAGCATTGTATTCTGCTTTATTCAGACATGCATGAGATTTGCATTTGGAAATGTGATACAGTCACATGCAGCATCCAGAATTTCTCTTTTGTAGTGACTTGTTAAGGAAATGCTTGTGATCAGTAGGTATTAGCAGATAAAAAGATCTGAGTATTTCTGTGAATCTTGATGTCAGCTCTTGCTCTTTACTGCGGGATTGTTTTAACTAGAAGCTCCAGGATTTAACATTTGAGATGCTTTCTTACTTCCCTTCACATTGAGTAGGACTCCACTCTGATCCCTGTCTGTAGGTGGCACTGATCCTTCACTGTAACAGTGGCAGGGAAATTAGGAATGCAGTGAATTGCAAAAAGAAATCTTACTTCTTTAAAAATATAAGATATGTGTGCGTGGTTGTGAATCTGGTAGTAACATAAAGCATATAGGAGCCTACAAAGCTCACAACACTGTAAGAGGAAAGGAGGCATCTTCTTGTCTTTAATTTAACCTATAGAGAATATTTTTATGTAATGTTAGTCTGTATGTTTTCCCTTTCAGTTTTCTTTTCTCAAGAGCGTTAGAACTTGAAGCAAACAAGAACTGAAAATCTGACCAGCACCTCATGCATGCTTGATTTACTTGGAGTCAAAAACTGATTTTACTTTTTTTCTGGTTGAATAATTCCTGGAGTGATGTAATTCTGCTAGGAATGGTGCAGGATTCCAAATAGCGTAAAGCAAGGTTTCTGAATATCTGGCAAAATAAACCTAATTTTTACATTATTATATTTTTGGATGAATACAACAAATCTCTGGTCAGCAATATCTGTTCTAACCAAAACAAGTATGGCTAGAGTCAGAAAATTATTTAGATGCTGTACCATTGAAAATACTACAGTCTTGGGTTGGGCACCCTTATCTGCAATAAGATCCTCTTGTCTGGAGACAATTAATTGCCCAAGAGAAAAAATACAGAAATTTGAAAGCTGAATAACATAAACTAGACAGAAAGAAACACTGAAGAGAGTAATAGGGCCTATGGCCATTTACTCAAAGACAGTGAAAAAATACTTCCACTAGAGAAGCTGAACTCTGGAGTCTGCTCTCATGTAGTATTCTCTTTAAAACACATTTTCATGCTATCTTCATCCTATCCTAAGACAGTAGAATTAGTTGAAAATGAAGAATTTGTTAGAAGAGAAATTCAAAATTACTTTAATCACTGGGCTGTTGAATGTACTTGGAAATGTGTGCTTCATTAATCTATCAAAAAGAGGTACTTATATGTTATCAGTGAGAGTGAAACTGGCAAAGAAGGTGTGAAGGGGAACACCTAATCAGAGTATAAGAAGTTTTGTCTCAAACATCTTGTCAACAGTAACTCTTGGGTGACAATGCTAAATATTCTCAGATGGAAAATCATATTTCTAGATTTTGCTGCTAGGAACTTTAGGATTTTATATATGCATTTCTTAAATCTAGAAATCTACTCAGAAGATTTCCCGAAGATTTTGGATGCCTCAGTTCTAGTTCTCATTCTAGGGTGCTTGTATTATGAAGCGTGCCCTAAATTACTTCCAAGCTGTTTCCAATCAGGAGGTAAACTTTGCCTCCAAGTCAGAGCAGCAGGGTTCATCACAGGGAATCCAAAATGTTGCCTCAAGCCTGACTGGTGTGCCTTAAGAAGATTTCCCTCCATTTAACTGTAGTAAAATTTATTCCAGCATGCACACATGTTTCCTTAAATGAGGATTTGGCACTGAGGAAACTTAGCATTTGGGTTGAATATATTTTTTATAGTCTGTTTCTTATGCCAAGACTATTACCTTTCTTTTGGAGAGGAAAGCAACTCCAAACTGTAAAAAAAGTGGTAGGGGAAAACTGCAACTTGGATTGGGTTATTTCTTTCCCCAGTTTCTTGATCCAGAAATATTTGGGGGAGATTTTTGTCCTCTGGGGCCTTTATGCTTCATTCAGACCAACTTTCCAGAACAAAAAAAATCTAGTTCTGCTCAGGTGAAAAGGAATTAT
>VZTT01054309.1:758-13775 GCA_013400855.1 Buphagus erythrorhynchus | reverse complement strand
CAGAGACAAAGTGTTCCTGCAAATAATAGCTCTGTCACAAATAGAAAGGGGGAATTTGAAATCCACAGGGGATTCTCACAGTTCTCCCTAAATGCTCTTCACAATTTTAACCTAGGACATTGTTTCCCTGTGCTCAGATATTTACTCCAGTTCCTTCCTGTACCTTTCCTCATACTTTCTTTGCTTCAGCTGTGCTCTTGCTTTCGTTTTCTTTCGTGTCCTTTCCCAATACTAATTTTTTCCCATTAACTTGTTTAGGTTCTTGGTAGAATATGCCAATGACACTTCACATCTTGTGCATAAAGTGTATTCAAGTATGGTGAAAGGATAACTTTTAGGTAAGATTCACTAGGGAGAAGGAACAGGTAGATACAGTGAGAGGGACTCCAAGGTGCTAATATTGGTTAGTGTGATAATGGTGATCTCATCTTCAGAGCTGTGTAGGTCCCACAGACAAAACAGTTCAAAAGGAGTATTGGAAAGACAACAAAAAAGCTTTTATTCTATCTTGCTTAGACAGTTTTTTGAGTGGAAGAGGTTGCAAGGAAAGTTTGGGAGACCCACAAGCAGGTAAGGGAGCCTGGCAGAGAGGATGCAGGAAATGACAGATTGCTAAAACATAGGAGATGTAGCATCACACCATGTCTTGGCAAATGTGAAAGGGAAAAATAATAATATCCATATTCCACATACAGAATTGCAGAGCAATGTGAATTTTAATAAGGCTATACTACATTGCTGAGATTTTCTTTTTCGGAATGTGTATGAGAGCAGGAAGTAAATCGAACATATTTGGATTTTTCCTCAAGACAGTTCATGAAGACTTTAATTAGTTTAATTTTTATTTGCACCTTTTGCATTAGAGCTTGTCTTACCTGGTGTGACTGACAGCAGGGAAATGGTTGGTGGAATAAGGATAAAGAACTAGCCTGTATCTAAGAAAGGGTGGTCTCACCTCATGTTTTAGTATAAATGCATATGCTGAGAGAACATGACAGGATTAATAAAGGAGGCTTAAAAACAAACATTTCAGTGAAGGGATCTACTACTGTCTCTGAATAGCAAATGCAGTCTCACAGAACAGAAGATATTCTGGCTGCAAAAGCCAGATATGGAGAAATCTTAAAGAGCAAATCAAGAGTAACAAACCTTTAATCAGCCTAAGCATCCTCTCATTGCCCCAGTTCTCTGCCTTCAGGAGCTGATGAGGCTACAGAGGTGATTCTCAAGCCCACTACTCTGTGGTCACTCACTGAAAGGTACCTTGTAGCCCTGTACAGTTTGTATCCAATATGAAAAAACACTCTCAAAGGATTTTTTTTTTCCCAAAAGATTGCCTTTTACCAGTTGGTTATGGCTGTTTATTAACAGCCATATAATTTGTGACTAATTTATTTTTCCCTGCAGCAATGGCAGCAAAGTCCCTTCACAGCTGAGAAGTGAGCAGCTGAATTGCGCCTTATGTTTGCACATCAGGCAAAGTCATATGGAGAAAAAAATAAAGCATATTTTTCTTCATAGTCAAGAATGACTGTGGAAGCACAGCCTTTCAGAGACAGCCTTTTTAGACACAAATGGATGATGAATGAAGACTGTTTATCTACATAAAGTGCATATTTGTATGGATAAACCCTGAATGCAAGTAGTCTCATTCCTGCCCCAAATTATTTTTATTCTGAAAGAATAATTCTCTTATATCACTGTTAGGCTTAGTAAGTTTTTAAAATACTGAATTTAATTGAAATAATAAAAACTTGTTTTTTTTTCCAAAATAGCATGAATTTTATCTAGTGTAAATGTTTCTGCAATTTGTGATACTACTCTACGAAGCTAAACTTCAAATTTCAGCATATAACTACTCACATTATGTATTTATTGAATTAGGTACCTGAAAATATTACTACAGCGCAGTGGCTTGCTGGAAAAATATTAAGAAATTGTATCTATAACTTGGGCCTTCATTTTTAGTTTTGCTTCAAGTCTACACAGCTACCTAACTGCTTCTGATTTCACCATACCCTCTCTCTTCAATTAGTTTTGATGTCAGTGAATTAAAGTTACTTGTCTGTGAGCTTCTCAGACAGAGATTTTATTGGGAAGAGGTGATCTGCTTTTGTGGTTATATGATCTAAAAACCTGAAGTTTCCTTTATGTGTTGAAGGTTGCAGGAAGCTAATAGGGAGCCATATGCATTTCTAATCTACTAATTCTGTTAAATGTACCTTAGAGAATCACCTTATTATGAACTTTCTAGTAAATGTCCAGTTAAGTTCATTTGCATACCACATGCATGACAGTAAATTAGCTAAGGGAAAACAAAACACTAAACACACAGATGGTTGAACCCTTGTTTTCCCACTCAATTTAAAAGTCTTTGAGCTGGTGGAGAACAGTCAGAACATACAACAGAACTAGTTAGCACCAATCTGTTACTACTTTGAGTAAATTAATTGAATAATTATCCCCAAGTTCATCTCTCATCTGAAACCTCCCTTGCTTCAAGTTAGAAGGATAAAAGGGAAATAGTACCTGGTGAGGTTAATGATTTCCCATTCCAGGTGTACAGAAAAGGAAGATTTGTATTTGTTTTAATCTCTGTATATCTCTAGATACAGGTTGTCTATTGTGAGCAAATATGATGAGATAAAACTTTGTCTTCAGAACTGCTAAGGTTTGAAGACATATACAGTGGCCATGCCAGGTTCCAGGTCAGCTAGACTCAGAATTATTAGTTGGAAACATAAGGCATATTCCTGCAAAATGTAAAATATTAGCCCACAGTGTTATATTTGATTTTCTTATTTTTAAGGCTAGTGTTACAGTTACTTAGAGCTGTCTTTGAATGCTGTATCCCCAGAAAAGAGATTATATTATTCACAACTTAAATAGGACTCAGAGAAGAAGAGAAGCAGAGAGAACTCTTGCTGAAACATAGAGAAGGTATAGATTATGCTTTCATCTACACTGAAGCTATTAATGGCAAAACCAGGAGTTGTCTAACTTAGATCATTCTGTGGCTGCTAATATGTGAAGAACAGTTACCATGTTATGTAGAAGGATTGGTTATACATGCATTAGGAATGTATGTATGCATATCTGTGTTTTCCCTCAAGGATTTCTCCCATCTAGAGGCTAATCTATGAAGGCACAATTAGAACTCTAGAAAACTTGGCTTAAAACTTTCTGGAGTGCTAACCAAAGAAAAGAGATCCTGTAGCAAAAGGAGGGATTTCTCTAAGAGAATGGTGTTCAGCCTTATGCAAAAGTCCAGTCTAAGATTTAAACAAGACTTAAATGATATTTATTAGGCAATGATTGAATACATAAAGCTCTGTTGAGGAAACTATGCTGAATTTAGTAAAGTATTTTTTTGAAAAATAACTGAATTCTTGTATAATGTGTTACAAATCTTCTTTAAAAAAAATGTCGCCATCATTATTATTGGTCACAAATCTTTGCCAGGAAGGTGCTACTTTATTCTGGAACAAACTATTAAAAAAGTTATGACTGGATAGTAAGTGGCCAGGCTCTGTCACCTGGACATATATATTCACACGTTGCTTCCGAATGTCTTTTTGTCTCCTTTGGAAATTCATAAATTTATTCTCTAGTGCAAGTATGATTATATCTGAAAAAAACATTTTGATGGAGTCAATGGATTTTGGAATATATTTGTTATAATTTGGAGCCATATTATCTCCCTGAAACTGTCCCCTCCTCAGGCCACACTGTAAGATAAAACCACATTGTGGCTTGAGTTCCTCTGCAGGCACCCTCTTTGCAAATCAATGATCCTTAGAATTTGGCTTCTTTGTTTGCTTTTGCCCTTTGGTTTCTCTGTAGTAATGGACTGAGGCTTCTCTCTCCATTGCAGGATGCTGCAAACTACTTCCAGAAAAAAAATGTATTTCTGACTGAATGTTTTTCATTGTTTTTGATCAAGATAAATAAATTATGACTGTGGTAGCATAGTGTGTAGATATATCAGTTGAAAGAGGCGTCTTGTTTTAATGCAATAAAAATTAAAATTCCTCAATTTTCATGTAAAAATTTCTATACTTATATGAACAAATAGATACTTGATTGTTCAAAAAGTAAACTATGGGTAACAGTCTCTTGTTGAAAAAATAATGATGTATTTCTTATTTTAATGTGTCTGCTAACTATTTACATTGTGAACACCTCTTTTTCTAAAACTTGGTTCTCAAGTGTTTTTTTCTCTGATTATACTGAATTTTAAAGCTTAATTAGAAGAAATATCCTTGAAGAACAATGTAAATATGTCAGTAGCTGTTTTTCTGTAATGGTGGGTTCTCTCATCTGGAACATAAAACTTGAAATTCATTAATAGTTTTATATTTAATTGCATGTTGTGTAGTCAGTTTTTACAAGGCTTTTCTTCATTATGTTTATTAGAACTGGTTGACACATTCATCATTAATATTCCGAGCACTTTTTGCTGGCATTTTTCACTTAAAAATTTCTGACTTCATCCTCATTTCTGTCTTTGAGTTAACAGGCTGGATCCAGTCTCAGGAAAGTAGAACATGATTGCTAGTTCTATCAGCACTTCTGTTTGAAAGATTGGCTGATGTAACTTAGAGCTCAGGCACGAATGACTTGACTCAATTTTGTGGAAGTTAGGTATTGAAAAGAGATAAACATAAATCTTGCAAAACTAAATCCATACTCATTGTATTTCAGAAGCTTAGATTAGGCATATAAAGTAGGAATCTCTTATTTTTGTAGACTGTAGATAGTGAAGAAATATATATTCTGTGGGGTAGTAAATCAGATCACTGAAAAATTAATCTACTCGGACAGTGTAGTCTGTCTCTCTGTGTGTACTGTAACAGGAATACTGAATGACTTTGTTCCTTACTTGGACATTTATACATACCATAAAGTTATGAAGCTGAACCTGGATCTAAGTATAAAATACTGTAAATAGTCAGTAGGGAATTCTGAAGGATGTTTAAGTGCTGTCTTCTCTGATGCACAGTTTATAATTCACAGAAGTACCTCTGTCCATTCCTGGCTCACAACTGTAAAATTATCTTGGAGTTAGTTATCACTCATCCCTTTCTCACAAAATTCTATTGAACCTGGAAGATTGCCTCTTCTCTGGCAGATTACTGCTAAAGATCTTTTCTGAGGTGAAAGAGAGAGATTGTTCTCTGTGTGAGGAGATTTGAACCCATTTTTAACATCCAAGGCAGATAGAGTGGGCAGAAAGGAAAGAAATTTGCTGTGTCCTCATGAAGTGGATGCTTTGTTAAGAAAGTAGATGGAGCCCAGTTCTTCAGCTCTGGGGAAATTTCCTAGTTCCCAGCTGATTGAAATGGCAACACCGCATTTCCTTCTTCCACCTTCTGTTCTCTTTTTGGAAGAGTTTTACAAGATGTTGTATTTCATAGGAATGGTTTTAGGAAATACGCCAAACATAATCCTACGGTTAATTAGTTAGGTAAGAGAAAGCTTCATGTTCAAAATGAGACATTTAAGCAGTGAGGACACCAGAACTCGAGGAAATCCAAGTGTCTGTGAGGTCAAAGGTAGAGCAATCTATAATTTAGACAACTAAATAATGTTCAGTTTCCATTATGTACTTAGATCTGAATGAACTATTCCTTATCTATATTTTTTTTTTCTTTTTTATCTTGTATATTAGCTATGGCACACTTTTCTATATTCTATTTTAAAAAATCACCACTTCTATTGTAGCAGTAGGAAAACTATACTTTAGAAGACCCTAGAATCATTTTTGTCTCTTATGGCATTATTATTACTACTTTTATGATTATTTTCTCACTAGAGAGTGAGAAATGGTAGATAAATAGGGCATTAGCATGGAAAACATTTATATCCCATGAAATCTTGGATGAAAAGTGATTTCTGTGAAAAAAGGAGAAGTGGTTTTTGTGGGCTTTTGGTTCTTGAAGATCATCTATGCCTGTTTTAGTTGGTAAGAACACATGCATATCCTTTCCTGTGAGACAGAAGGAACAAAGTGGATATAGAGTGGATATATATATATAACACAGTGGAAATATAGGGATCTCTGAATTCTTTGTAGCCTGAGGGCTGTGGAATTCATAGGGCAGACTTCATGTTTGGCCTCCCTTGTTATATGTCAAGTCCTAGTCCAGAGGGCTTGTGAGCTTTGATGGCTCTGAAGAGTCTCATACACAGGGATCTTAAATCTGCTTTCTCCACGTCAAGTTGCAACTCAGAATAAAAATCAGTATCCCTGCTTTTCAGTTCCATTTATTTTCATGGTATCCTAGGTGTTTGGCACTTATAAATAACATAATGATGATGAAACCCAAAACAGACTTGCACTAGGTTTAAGAGCCAAAAGAAGTATAAAGATTTAGTGAGGTGTTCCTGACCATATTACAGATTCACTTTTTGGTTATATGTTTCTGAGCAATTCTGTGGGGTTCTCCCAGCATTTTATTATTTTAAAAGAAAGTGTCAATTGTAGAAAATAAATCTAGGATTTCTCTTTAGCTGAAGGGGAAAGTTAAGCCCTTTTTGTATGTATACAATCCTGTGCTAAATTAGGCTTGCTAGTCATGGGACATGTCCTCTGCAGGTGACAGTTTCTTTCAGTTTACCAGGAAGCCATGTAGGTGACAATCTTAGTTTAGATGTGAGCCTTTTATATGACAATGCATAGCTTAAAAAAAAAAAATCTGAACACAAAATACTTGGTCAAGGAAATAGATAGCTCTGTATGTATATACATACCTGCTCACACACACATATTGTTTATATTTATGTAGCATCTTTACCATTCAGGAACATTCAGCTTCTACTCAAAACTGGCAGGTTATTAAAAATTGAAAGGTTCATTCATTTACCTTTTTAATTCAGCTTGCATGTACAAAACTATTATCAGCATTTGAGTGAGCCGTGCTTGTCAGTAGTTTAAGTAATTAAAGGGTTCAGTGGTTAAATATTGCTACAAGTAGTTCAAAAATAAATTGTTATTTTTAAAGACAGTTTGGGAGAGAAGAACACATGAATAATAAATATGTGGTTACATGCCTAGATCTGTATCTGGAAAAACAGCTGCTGACAGCTCACTATTTTTCATCACTTTTCTTCATTTAAAAAGGCAATTGGTGAAATTATGGTTGAGGGTGGGAAATATGAAGGAATGACGTGTTAATGACAGTTCCTATTTTGAAATTCAGCAATGATCCTCATAGCAAAGGAAAATCAATGCAAACATCACACTTGCAGACCAAAACTAATCATGTCTGTTCCATTTGTCAAGCATTGAATCAAAGAGCTGAAATATTTCAATGAGCTATTTTGTCAAGCTAGTCTTTCTGAGATCATCCACTTATACAAAATACTAAACTTAAGACTATCTATCTTGAGATAGTAAATGATTTTGTTTACAACTATCCTTACCTTGCCTCTCCACCTTCCTCACCTTTTAATTTTTTAACTTTTTAATAATTAGTCTTGTTAGTGAATTATGATTGAAATTAATGAACAGCTGCCTCCTGAGGGATTAGTCACAGCCACAGTCTCTAGCTATCATACTAACACAAGGAACAATAATATACATCGCAATATTAGAATATTCCACTCTCTGCATGTTTACATTATCAAATGTCAGCAGTTGTCCTTACTGTGGGTGATTTTGAAGTCCTTCAGGGAAATGGCTATCACACGTTGCAGTAGACAGTGGGATATATGGAAAATGACAGTTTAATGACCAAAGCATTTGTTCTGCAACTCGTTTTCTCTATCCTCTTTTGTGATGAATTCCCAACTTGTAATACAAAAAATGTACAGGAACTGAAAGACCTTTAAAATGTTATAACATTAACATTAGTTATAGTCAAAGGCCTTTAAAATTATCTTCAGTGTAATTTAAAATTACATCTGTGTATCTGTAGTGACCCCATCTTCCAATGTCATTTGAATAAGTATCCAAACTATCTTTAAGTTTGGTTTGTTACAGCAAAGTGGTTTCCATGACAAGTCTTCAGTATTAATATGTAAAACATGTAATAAGCAATTTCTGTGGTCGCTATATGGAACAGAACATATTTATTTATCTTAACTAAAGAAAAAATATTGTGGCTGTATTAGACTTAGGAGTACATCACAGCTCAGACCAGTTCATATGAAGCCTACTATTTCAGGAATTTCAATATTTATAGGTATTTTAAATTACTTTCTTTTCCCTGTAGCATAATGTTTTGGCTTTCTCTGTCTCATAAATACTAGGACTCAACAAATATATTTAAAAATGTTTTACATATTGTATTATAGTATGGTTATTCACCATAAGATACATTGCTATCCTACTAGTTTCTGCAATGGCTTAATGTAATGTTTAGTAAAAAATGAATAGACATTATTTTAGGTCTTACTAAAATGTTTTCTACTAGTGTTGACCTTGGAATTTATTTTTAATTCTATAGCTGTTGCTGCATCTCAAGGTTTCAAATAGATATTTTCTAAAGGATGCTACCAAGTTCAAATGCAGATTTTTTGATACAAAATATAGAGCTCTATATTGTGAGAATTTCAAATGTTACAAATGCTAGCTTTCAATATTGCCTGTCACACTATTGTATTTTTCCTGCAAATAAATTCTAATGCGACATGGAGGGGAAAAAAGTAGTAGCACAGGAACAGTGCAAATTCTGGAAATTTGATTTCTAATATGATAAACCAGATTTAAAGAAATCAGAAAATACACTTATAAAGCAAAACAAAAAATATTCACTTTGTACACTAAATATTCATCCCCCTCAATTCACTTCTTGAAACATTTGGCTTTCACTTAGAATGAAACTGATGATGTTCAGAGAGGTGTAATACTTTTATGTCATTGATGCCCACTTATACTGCAATGGCTGCTGGACACAGAAATGGAAGTGTACTGGGTCTGGCTGAGCAGGAGTTCATTTCCTACAGCAGCCCTCACAGTGCTGTGCTCTGCATGGTAGCTGCAAAGGTGTTGGTAACACCCCAGTGCTTTGGCTACTGCTGGGCAGTGCTGGCACAGCATCAGCACTGTCTCCCCATCAGTGGCTGGGGGTGGGCAGGAACCTGGGACAGCTGACCAAACTGACCAAGGGAGAGTCCACACCATATGGTGTCTGGTCAACAATAAAAGCTAAAAGAAAGGAGAAAAGGAGGGAGCAAGGGGAAATTGTTACTTATGATTTCTGTCTTCTGGAGCAACCTCTGCTGAAGCCTGGCATCTAGAGAAGTGGCTGGGCATTGCCTATTGATGGGAAGTAAAGAATAAATCTTTTGTTTTACTTTGCTTTCAAACATGACCTTTGCCTTTGCTTTATTAAACTGCCTTTTTGTTCACCATCTTATTTCCATTCTCTTCCCAACTTTTTTTTCCTCTTCTCCTAATGTAAACAATGACAAATTTAATTTTTTTTAACTTTCTTTTTTTCCCCCCCCATTTTACTGGGATCTGAATAAACATGCCAGAGTAGCTGGAGTTGTTTCAGCACAATAAGTGGAAGAGGAATGTGTATAATGTTTTCATATTTAAAACCTCTCTATTCTAGATCTGTCTGGCTTTTACACCTCTTTATGAGAAATTCAGAAGTAGGAGAGGAAAGCAGAAGTGTTGATGGTCCTTTTCTTGCAATACTATTTCTCTTGCTCAAAACAAGAGAATTTGACCCTGCTTGAGCAGGCAGGTTGTACAAGATGACCTCCAGAGCTTCCCTCCAATCCCAGCTATTCTGTAGTTCTGTGAATTGATTTTGTTGCATCTCAAAGGAATGCATTTTCTAAGAGAGCCATTAGAAACAAGGGGTTAACTGAGGTGCCAATGACCTCCACTCTCTAGGCATTCCCTGGCAGTCATTACAAAGAGAATATTTCTGCTTTTTTTTGAAACTCTGAGAATATTCCCTGGTGACCATATACTGCCTGCTACCTACCTTCTCCCACGAACGGTAGGTTCCATATACTAATTATTATACACTTTCTATGTAAGGGGACAACTAAATTATATAATCATATTCAGCCAAAACCATGCTTAGGTTTTCATACTAAAGTACACCTTAAATTTTCTTAGGTTTAATCTCTCCTTTGCTAATAAAATGCCATACTTATCTAAATGTAAAAATTTCTCTGCATCAGATAATACATGTTAAAAGCATCTTATTGTGTCAAATAACCCCAAACTTATTTATCTGAAACACTAAACTTTAATAATAGTTTCAATATTTTTTTAAAAAATGCCCACATTAGAGGAAGACTGAAGGAGTTGTTTTAGCCCTGATTAAGCTAAGTAGTAAAAATTAGTCCTGTTTTGGTTTAGTTGGAATCTAATTCATTTTGTTTAATCAAAAAGTCCACAACTTAAATTTTCCAGTCTAGCAATTAATCAGAGAACAGGCTGCAGCTTGAATTTGAACTGTAATGCATTCAAAAGGCAAATTCATAATCTTAGGATATACAAGCCCTTAGGGTAATGGAATAACTTGTCCCTATTCCTTATATACTCACCTGAGACTTACAATATGGGTATGTGTTAATTGCAAGGACAGATACCTGCTAGGAAAAGACTTACTTAATTGCAGTTACTATTCAATAGCTGTTGGTATAGCAATGGCTTCTACATATTATTAATCTAGACTGGATTCAAAAGAAACCTTGAGGGTGCATCTTCTTCCTCTCTCCTCCAAGGTTATGGATTGAAGTAAGAGTGTAAGTACTATAAGCATGAATTTACTGAGTCATCCACTTGCAGCCACCAGGAGTTAAATTTCAGTGTTAAGAGGGAACAACTGAAAAATTTTCCTTATTAAATAAGAACAAGTAAAGGGAATGTTTTGAATTTTAAATCTAGCAGTAAGTGCATGTGAATGTTGACTGTAAATGCAGATCTGTGGAAAGTGCCACTAAAGCTGTGTTTGCAGCTGTAGTGTGCTGGAATGCTGATGTAATAATCTAAAAAATGTCCCAGATGAACTTTTACTGGTGGGTTCTAAGAGAATGACACTGTTTTCATACCGAGAAGACAAAAAGTGACCTTAAAACTATGGCCCAAATCAGAGCAGGAAAAAAACCCCCAAATCTCAGTGTGCTAAAATGGTTTCATGTTTCCCAAGATTGCAACTCATTCTTTTTGTTTATGCTTCCTTTTAAAAGGTGTCAATCTGAGCAAAAAAATTAAGCTCAAGTGTCATCATAAATCATAACTTAACATTTGTGATACTGCAGGATAGAAGATAGAAGCTCAGTGGATAGAGATCAGTACAGTGCCTGCAATCTTTGCAAACAGTGGTGCTGGGTTAGAAGATTGTGCTGGGTCTGGATGGGATAGAGTTAAATTGTCCTCATAGCAGCCAGTGTGCTCATGTTTTGGGTTCGTGGCTAAACCAGTGTTGATAAACATTGCTGAGCTACCTCTGAGCAGTGGTTTGCACAGTGGCAAGGCTTCTTTTTTTTCTCTCTGTTCTACCTAATTGAGTATGTTGGGGGTGGGCAAGAGGTTGAGAGGGGTCATAACCAGGCTTACTGGCCTAAGCCAAAAGGATATTCTGTACCATATAATCTCACTTGTGGNATTCTGGTCACCTAATTGAGTATGTTGGGGGTGGGCAAGAGGTTGAGAGGGGTCATAACCAGGCTTACTGGCCTAAGCCAAAAGGATATTCTGTACCATATAATCTCACTTGTGGCAATAAAAGCTGGGGTTTAGGGAGGTTGTCAGTGATTTCCTGTGCATGATTTCTTTTTTTTCCCCTCCTTTTTTCTTCACTGATTAATCTGTCTTTATTTTGACTCATGAGTTTTCTTGCTTTGGCTCTTCATATTCCTTCTCCCAACCTGCTGGGTAGGGAGGGGGAGAGCAACTATGTGCATGCTTGGCTGCTGGCTGGGGTTACCCATCACACTGGTAAATTAATTTTTAAGTCAATAATCCGTCATTGCTGCAGTATATAATTAGTACAACTCAGCTTATATCCAAAATATATCAGCATCCAGGGCATGAGAAGTGGTTAATATTGCCAATTTACATAGCATGACTACTTAATAGGTGACCAGAATCTCCTCGAAACTGGCTGCATACACAAAACAGCTGAAGAAAATAAAATAACAAAAAGCCTAGCAAAGCCACATGTCTACACAAGAAGCAACACACATTAAAGTAGTCATGCTATTTTTTCCATGAGATAGGGCAACTCTAAACATTGCTAATGGAGTCAGTGGAGTATCTTTTAAGAGTCCTTATGTTTGAGAATTTCTTGAATTTTCTTTGACTAAAAATCTGATTTTTCTATGCTGTATTTTAGTACCATCAAACATACAGTCAAATTAGAAAGATAAAAGGTAAAATTGGAATTTTTATTATAACTATATTACTCTTCTAACCACAAGGATGCTTCAACATGTTGTGACATGCCTCCATATAAAATGATTTTGATGTTTCACCAGTATAATATCCTATTAAAGATACAAATTGGCATTCTGTCGGTGTAATGCATCCCTGAGGTCCTTCAGGAATTACTACTGAATTTCATTTTTCATTTAGCCACTACATGCTGTACATTTATTAACAAAATGGAACTTTGGTCGATCTGCAGTGAACTGTGTTCACCCTGCAGGCAAACAAGCCCCTTAAAGCTCAGGAGTTTTAGCTCACAAGCTGTCTGCATGTCTTGCAAGTTTGCTTCTGTCTGCAAACCTAAAAGCACTCAACAGGCTGACATGGAAGGGATTGCCTAGAAAAAATGTGAATATTTCAAGAGTGAACCACTGAGAAGCTTCCACAGTTGAAAAGAAAGGCATTGAATAATCCTTTTCAGATATGTGTTGGAAGGAAATCACTAATCATGATATTTAAGTTACTTTTAGGAGAAGTATAAGTGAAGATGAGATACAAGTTAGTGGCTGGGACAAAAACATTGTTAATGAGAAGTGAGAGAAGAGTAAGTGTGGAATACAAAGAGCAGACACTGAAAACACTGGTCTAATTCTCCAGAGAGACTGAACTGGAGGAAA
>VZTT01054307.1:3595-17107 GCA_013400855.1 Buphagus erythrorhynchus | reverse complement strand
GTCCAATGTTTTTGTCATAATTACAGGAGCTGTCACTATCCTTGTAATATTTGTATTATATTCTTGATCTCAAGGCTATGTCTAGATTCCACAGCACAGTCCCACTTGCCTGATCATTATCCAGGTTGAGGGCTGACCCAGACAGGCTGCAGTGTGCTTTTAGGCAATGCGGTCAAGTTTCTTTCTCCTGGGATCCAAGTCCTGCCCAGAGATGGGGGAGATAAAGAATGTCTAGCTCCCAACCTGACATGGGCTCTCAGATCACACGGTTTAAAATAGTCACAGAAACCAAGCTGCCATTAATTAATTCAGCTGCTGTGGTTTGGTCATTTTTAAAGTCTCTTCTGTTGCATTTGAATTTTCTTTATTTTTCGTTACCCCATGCTTTGAATTCATAGAAACAGTAAGCAGCCAGCCTTTTTTCTTCCCACTAAATATTTTTTATCTTCATTACTCTTATCATTATCTGGTTTTCACCCACAGACTAAAGCAAGCAATTTCCCTCCTCTTTTCTTTTTTCTTTTCTTAACTTATATTCATCAATCTAAACATTTCATTGCTGTTTTGGAAGCTCTTTATTTTCTGAGATGCACTACACAGTATGCTGAGTGTAACATTCATTTATCTAATGTAATGAAAATAATTTTAGTTCTGTTCTCTGCCTCCAAATATATCCCTAATGTAAATATTATTTAATAATGTTAAATGACAAAACTCATGCCTCTGATTTTAGCTTAATCTGATGACAATATTCACCAGATAGTACAGCATTTGTCCATTCAGTGAGCTGATAAAACAGTCTCAAGTCTGGGTAGCCAAAGACAGAGATGGTCTTCAAAATGTAGTTTTAACCTCACCCACCCTTCCTGGTTCATCTGCATATTCTTTTGAAAACCACTCATTGAGTATCTGTAGCCCAAATGATGTCATCAGGCACAGCATGCAGCCACTACAAGTGGGACAATTATAATTTTTGTAGCTGATTAATCATCATGAAAAAGTAACAGTCAATTGACTCAATCATACATCCATGGTGATTAATCACACTTCACTTGTGTTTTTTACAAGTATTTTACCGACAGTGCAGATGTTGGATGATTTTTCTCCTTGAGCCTTTTCCTTGGTCACAGATGTTAAGTAATCACCTTGTCCTGATACTTGACTTACCTAATTTTTTCTTCTTCAGGCCCTTAAAAACAAATGTGCTTCTTACATAGAAAGAAAACGTTAAACTAGTTATTAATTTTTTTACAGGTCAATCAATATCTGAAATCATCACAATTGTCATTTGTAGTCATAGGTGTTTTCAATAAGCACATTTCTCTTAAATCTGTTGTCTGTTATGCATGACAGCAGGAGTACTAATAAAACCCTGGCAGCAGCAGGTAGCAGAGTCCATCTTATTTTTAGACCACAGTTAGAACTTTTGATCCAAGCATGAAAAGTCTCACTTGATTGTAACTAATTGTCATCCAGGCACACAAACAAGCAAACAAGAATCTTATGACACCAAAATATTGAGTTTCAGAGATACCGACTGGTAGACTTTAGTCTTAACCTTGGTTGGAAAGGTAAGGGAAATTGTTGAAATGCCTCAGCAGATGAAAGTGTTATAATGTGCAGCTAAAATCCTACTAATGATATTTTCCATGGAAAATAGTACATCTATACTGTTGAAGCCATGAGAATTTACAACCACTGCCTCTCTTATAACCATTATATTCTACTGGGACATGTCACATGTGCATATAGAGAGATAATTTTGTTTTAAGGCATGAAAGTCAATTTCTAGGTGATTTTTTTCAGAGGAATCCTTATAGATAAAACCTATATATTTCCCAGGCTGCCCTAAATACTGCAAATGGAAATGTGTAGGGCAAATAAGTTGTTTACCTCAAATGATGCTAGCCTCAGTGACTCTAACTACGTTTCATCCTTCAGAAAAAGCCAAAGATCCTCATTCTATTTGGAAAAAGTATCATACCAACCTCTTTGCCCAGCCTTAGATCACTGTTAAGATCAGTGCACTGGATATTAAATAATAAATACACTGGAAATTGCTTTCATGAAAAGATGACACAGCTGCATTGAATTCTGCACTAGACTCCAGTCTTGATACTGTTAATAAAGAGCCTAAGGTTGGGTATAATTGTTAATACACTAATTCTAAAAATCCACTCAAATGTCACTTATAATCAGGATTTTCTACTGTGCTTGGACCCCTGGGGAAACCTTTGAAGCTGTGAATGGTGTACACGATGACAAGGATGAACATAAGAAGGTAGAAGGCCACCGATGTTGTTTAGCTTAGTTGTATAAAACTATCACGTATATAGAAGCTTAGAAATACTGGCAGCTAGGAAGATGGGAAAGCAAAGTGTGAGATGGAGGAAACACACAGATCCAGAAGGAAAAGCTTTACACTAAACCCAGTTATATCAAAGCATTAGGGGGAGAGATGAAGAAACTGTAGGGCTTGTAATTTACAGCAGAAGTAGTAAGGCAGAAAAGATATTATAAAAGCATTTCATCAAGAAGACATCCATGACATAAAACTATTTAAAACAATAAATTAAAAAAAATAGTCATTTTATTAGCAGTAGAGATGAACTTTACAGCAGATGTGAAAAAGTGGGATGGCTGTGAAACCTTGAAAAGTAAAATGAGAGTAACAGAGTAAATTAATATGCAATATCAAAAAAATTGAACGTAAATCAGTGATTATAAATTAATTGGCTTTTAATTTTATTAGAGCTGCACATACATTGTCTTGTTTTATCATACCTTTGATATTATTATGCATAACATTTTGAAATGTTTTAACTTTGTGTACTTCCTCTCAGTTCTTGTTGCACCTTATTTATGATTACTGCTTGGGCTGGTGTGAAGTGAATGCATATCCCTCAATAATGAAGTACAGAAGAGTTGGACAGACTTTTCAGAGTCACAAGGCCTGCTGTAAAAAAATCCCTCATGAATCTTTTATAACTGTAAGTAGCCTGGCACAGGTAATAGCTCTACTGCTATGGGAATTTTGGCTGAAACTATTTTTAAAAGCTCCTGAGAAAAAGAGGGTGTCAAGATATATGTGTGGTGGTGCTAGAAACAGTTGTTTTCATCAGGGGTAAGTTTTCTCAGTTTTTGTTTGGAATAACTGACTGCCACAGATAATAGCTGCTTCCTACTTATAGCCATATAATCACAAAATGTCCTGGGTTGGAAAGGATCTCAAAGATCACCTTGTCCCCACCCACCCGCTGTGGACAGGGACCTTTCAGTAGACCAGGTTGCTTAGAGCTCTACCCAACCTGACCTTAAACATTTCCAGGGATGGAGCATCCACAACATCTCTGGATAACCTGTTCCAGTGCCTCACCACCCTCAAAGAAAATAAGTTTTTCCTAATATCTAATCTAAACTGACTCTCTTCCAGTTTGAAGGTATTCCCCCTTGTCCTGTCACTATATGCCCCCATAAATAGCCTCTCCCCCTCTTTCTTGTAAGTACTGGAAGGACAACACAGGATTTTCTAACTCTTCCACCAATACTATTGAATTTGAGGTGTAGGTTTCTCATTACTCACTTGCATGGATTTCTGCAGAGGGAGCAGGATCTGGGCTGGGAGCTTCTCTCTCAAGATTTCTTTTTATTTAGAGTGCAGACCACATAGGAAATTTCAAACCATTTTACTGATGGCAGAATATGGGAACAGCAAAGAGAGAAATAAACTAATGCTGGAATAACAGCTGGAGGAGGAAAAGGTATTTTCCCACTGTACAAAAGTGCATGAAGGTAGCAAGAGAGGACATTACGAAAAGCCAGGAGGGATGAGGTGGCACTTGTGAGGGCAGGAGAGTAGGACAGGAATAATACAGTTAGAGAGTGGCAAAAGCCTTTTTCTGAGGTGGAAATGAAAATGAGGCTTTCTGGACATCACTGCTCCTCTAGTCTTGGTGAGTATGTAGCTGTGAATCTTGCTGCCAGTGTGACTAGTTCTCTTGTAGGATCAACACTCCAATGACCCAGGCCATGGTCAGGGACAAACCCTTCAGTTCACAAAGTCAAGGACTGAGCAGAGGGTCACTTTACAGCCCTCTAGACATCAGCACAATACCAAGCAATGAGACCTTTTGATGTAGACCGAAAGGGGAGCAGGATTCAGTTTGTGTCTAAGCAACAAAACAGGAGAAAATTATGCAAGTAAATACAAGCTTCCCAGAACCAGGTAAAACTGTAATTAACTCCACTTCCTAGGTATATCTTGTAACTTTGATGGAGCTGTTAACATGCCTGAGGAGCCAATCTCGGAGCCTGGAGCCCTGAGACCTGTGTAAGAGACCCGAGCCTAGCTTGTAACGAGATGAATGAATCTGCAGGGCCCAGGCAGCCTGTTTAGCAACAGTCTCTTGGTTAAAATCCTCACGTCGATGCAGACTGCTTTCACTTTCAGCAGAACAGCATTTTCCAAAAAATGTGCTGATCAGCTCTAATTATCAAGGTTACAAACTGAATCTCTCAAAAGGTAAGAAATGCCAGAATCTGTGCTGCCTGGGTAACCTTGCTGCTCACATGCACGCCCCTTGCACATGCCTTATGATACAGTCTATAATTATCTGATTGCTTGTTATTTTTGCCCCTGTATCATTGGAGGAATGGGATGCACCTGCAGCAGGAATGAATCAGAGTTAAGTAGTGAAGGTGGTTGCTCTCCTTAGACATCCTGTTTTGGTTGGTGTAAAGACATGTAGGCTGAAGACAGTGGGGAAAGAAAGTTTAAGGCACAAATTACGGCAAAAAATGCTGATCAGAAGACCTAACTCTAGCCAAACCTCCACCATAGGATTCCTCCAAGGTTCTGGTCAAATAATTTAAGCTAAATTTTGGACAGATGATTCTGCAGAGGAGACCCAAACTGCTCTGAAAAGCAATGCCTCAGAAGGAGATGAAGGAGATTTATGAAGCTGAGGTATACTACCTTTATTTTGTGCTCTCTGTGTACCTCAGTTTAGATCTTGGGTTTTGATTTACAGAGCTTTGGAGCAGTCACCCCTGCAACCAAAATCAATAACAGGAGCTGTACTTTGACGGCATAAAGCATTGTACAGTGCAATGCCAACATCTCTGGGGGCAAAAACATCCAAACATGGATACTAAACACTGCTAGCTGGGAAT
Source organism: Buphagus erythrorhynchus (assembly GCA_013400855.1). Lineage (NCBI taxonomy): Eukaryota > Metazoa > Chordata > Aves > Passeriformes > Sturnidae > Buphagus > Buphagus erythrorhynchus. The sequence continues at coordinate 11,935 of VZTT01054307.1, read as the reverse complement.
GCAGAGCTAATGGAAAGCTTGGACCTTCATCTCCCTGTACCCTGATTCTCCACCTAGATGGTTTGAACAGTAATCATACCCCTCAAACACAGAGGACATAATGAAAATAAATATAATGTATATCTGAGAAGCATACAGACTGTAAAATAAAAAGTCACAAGCAAATTAATAGCTTTGTCTTCAGAGCAGAAGAGGCAAGTGGTAAATAAAACACAAAGCCAAGAAAAGCAATGAGGAGGTGCCAGATAGCTAAATAGCTCATTACACAGTACTGATGTGCACTGAGCCCTGAAGCAGGAAGGGATCCCAGGGAAAAATAGCAGTATCTTCTCATCTAACAGAAGACTGCATCAGAAGACATGGATAGAGAGAGGTGATGGCCAGTGTTTGATGACAGAGGAAATCCAGTTTAAGGCTTCCTAGAACTGGCAAATAAGCACAGCACCACAATGAAAATGATGGTTAAGTTTGAATTTTTTTCCAAAAAAACCAAAATTTTAACAAATTTTGGGGAATAGTCACAAATTTTAAGTTGATAAACTCAGGCTTTAGGTTTGTTCAAGTACCATTCTTTTACAGAAGACAATGTGGAAAGATAGGCCTGGCACAGGCTTGGCACTGAGTTTAACAGTACTTGATTTGGAGTTTGATGTGCTTGGTGTGCATACATTGCAAAGCTAATGCTTCTGAAGGGAAAACCCAACACAGGTTCTAAACATTAGCTTGTCTTTGTCTCCTTGATTTTGAAAACTTAACAGACCTTTCCTCCACTCTTCTATTGGAGTGGAGGCTGGGAAGAGTTGCTTGAAACAGTCCCCAGCACAGAAGCAGTCAAATTTACCTCCTTGCATCACTGTATTCAGCAGATAGCTTCAAATCTATTTTTACCCTACTTTTGAAACTTTTGAATATTGAAAAATAGAATGCAATACTCCAGAATAACTTTATTGTGCTACGACTTTAGCTAAATGATTACTCTTCCCTAGTATAAGAAATTTTGAAAAACTTGCAAGATACAATTTTATTTTTCTTTGCTGATGGTTCTTTAGCTTTCTTTTGTTCCTTCTGAACACATCCATTATTCTGAATAATCCTTCAGATCAGAACAAAATTTGAGTGTGAGGGATTTTTCAAAAAACACTTTTCTTTTGCAGATAGCCAGACTTAGAACAGAAAAATTGTGAAAACAACATTCATTGTTATTCTTGCTCAAAATCTCCAGATTTTTCTTTTTGCCAAGTTCAAATTTTTCAACAACAAAAATGCATTTAAAGCCTGAAATAATTTTTTGTCATTTCTTTTCTCATTCAGTACAGAACTGCTCTGTGCCAAAGATTAATTTAATCTCCCCAAAGCCAAAACTTCGAGTCAGTTTTTAACCACATTGCACATTCAATCCCTGAAACAGCAAAGACAGAAACAGAACAGCATTTCAGTAGGCAGTTACCATCAGGACGTTGTGGCACACTTTAGTTTGTTGAAAAAATATAATATAATATCAAACTGAGGCAAAATCTGTTCAGTTCCTTGGCTAAATGAATTGCTGGATTAGACAGTGCAAGAGGGATGGAGGTTTCTCTAACTTCTCTCGTTGCTTATATTGCCTCTCTTGTGCCTGTGAGCCAGTACAAACTTGCATATAATTAGCTGAACTTTATCTTTTTCCCTGCTAAAGTAGCACTAATTTTGAGTGAGACACTGAGCTGCCAGAAGGGTATATCACAAAAAACAAGGTGGCCATTTGATCTTGTTGTAACACCATAGTGTTCTTCAAATCACAACTTTAATCTATACCTGCTCTAAAGACATTTCCACTGCCAAGCAGCCCAGAGAAGCTTTCATACCGAGGAGACCCAGAGTGTTTTTCTTCAGTAACTTCCAGAGGCATAAACTTATAATGCTTTACTATTCTTCCTAAACAACATGAGTGGTGGGCACCCCTCAGCCAAAAAACCATGAAGCCCAAGCAGCGCCCAGGAGGCGCCAATGGCTGCAGGAGAGCAGGGCAGGAGGGCAAAGGCAGTGCTCAGTGTGCAGGAAAAACATTGACAACCTGGTCTCTAAAGAGCAAAAGCATGTCCATCCATGTTCCCAAAAATCCCTTCCCTTTCTCCTTCTGGGCACATTGAGCCAAAGACCACCACACAGGCCTTTCTTCTGAAAAGTGTTTTGTAAGTAGTGGTCTGTATAGCAGCTTGTTTTCATGGTGTTGATGTTTTCTGTTTAAATCTTTATTTAGCTGAAAAGCAGTTCAAAGCACTTGAGGGTTGCACTGTTAAAGATCCTTCCATAACATGCTAGCATCATTCCTCTTTACAATACAGGACTTTTCACTCAAATAAATTCGTTTCTTGCAAAATATTTTCATACATTTCAGCTAAAAAATTGTCCCAGTGGAAGAATTTATCAATTTTACATCCCTCATACACCCAAAATCAAGCACAAATGTTTTTAAAGTCTATAAAATATAGATTTTGTGAAACTCCCTGACCAAAAATGGGGAAATGAGGCTCTGACAGTGAAATTCAAAGGCTTAGTGTGCTCAGTATAAGTAATCAAGTTCAGGACCTGAAGTGAAACAAGTCAGATTAAATAAACATAAAGAATCTTTCAGTGGGATGAGGTTATCATCATAAGTCCTTTCCAACTGAAATTTCTATTCTATTCTATTCTATTCTATTCTATTCTATTCTATTCTATTCTATTCTATTCTATTCTATTCTATTCTATTCTATTCTATTCCATCCCTTTTAATTCCATTTTGTTCCATTGTATCATAAAAATCTTCATGGAGAAAATTCACAGAGGAATTATCTATCTCAGATGTCAGTTAAGTAGCTTTCCTAGTTTACTTTTCATTCTCCCATGATCTCTAGTATTGAAATTTATTTGTATATCTTATATGCATTAAATTCTTACAATCAAGTGTTAATAATAGCCATAAGTATGCATAAAGTCTTTTTTTCCTCCATTAGGTTTTTGGTTCTAGAAACTCAGCAAGAAAAAGTTCAGAACTTTAACAACTGACTAATTTACTGCCATTAATATTCTTTTGTATATATTTGGATTTATATTTTTTGTGTTTCATTTTTTTTTGCTTTGTTGTTTTGCTGTGCTGGCTGGAAGGACTCTGCTAAAATTCACCTGCCATTCAGTTTAATTTCTTGTGTTTAGGGCTGTACAACATTCCATAAAGTTAATCAATACAAGGATTTATGAAACATCGAAACAGAACAGTCTAAAGGAAGAAATTATAGTCAGTTCCAGTTATTAAAGATTTCCTATACTAAATTTAGTATAAGAGAATCCTTATATATCTTCTTTTAGGGTATTTGTCAAGTGCATAGACTGAAGAAACAATTGTTGTTGGTTCCACTGCAATGTGTCTTTATTTGTTGCTTGCTATTTAATGCTAGCTGGAAGGAAGCAAACCATGTCGTGTGGAGGTGAAATACTGATTTGATTTTAGTCACTAGCAGTTCTTCCATTAATTTCTTCTGAAATTTTACCTGATGTGCAAAACACCATGCGATGGAAAAAGAAACAGCAAATTTTATAAGATGAAAATAGGATGAAAATATACATGACTCTGCATCCTTCCTATATTCAGCTGTCTCACATTGCAAGCTACATTAGGTACATATATACATACATATTCATATGTACAGGCATCTACAGGAATTTATATCAGGTATATATAGAAAGAAAGATCTTCGTATATAATTACCTACTTTAAATGCAGGATTTGTAGTTAAATACATTTGTTTCTTTCCAGGCTTAACAATACATTTGCTAATCTTGTTTACCTTCAATATTTATCAAAGACTTTTGCCTCTACTTTCATTCCTTCTCATGACTAATCAAAATGCTTTATACTTTATACAGCAAGCTTCATGAAGACATTTGTGTCTCAGAACACTTTGACTACCTAAAACTTATATAAACATTAAAACGCTTATTTTGGAGGAGTTGAAGATATTCACAAGTCTGGTTTTTGTACTTTAGTTTACAGACAAAAAATTCTTTAAAAAAAAAATTCATTCATATGATGAATTGTCTATCTACATGATATATATATATATGCATGCATATACATATATTTCTATGCACATATGCAAGCACATACACACATATACTCTGAATTTTGGTTACCTTATATTAACATTAGAAGTATTTATAACATAACATTCAATATCACAATATACTCAATCTGTGTCTTTCATAAATCAACTTTTAAATAATATTTCAGTATAAGAACATGCAGATCTCTTAAGGACTTTAAAAAGAAATTATCTGCACATGTCAGTGCAAGTCCAGTTACTTGGATAATTTGTCCATTTCTGTAGGCACTGACCTGAAGTTAAAATACTTCATTTTTTTGTTCTCTCCATGTGTAATCTGAAATCTTAATGAGTTACTCATTTTACTTTTGTGAAAAACTTCTCAAACCAAAAATTATTGTCTAACTTCTATTGTTTCTCTCTCAGTTGCCTAGCATGTCTCTAGTACTCCATGACACATTAGAAAATGAGTTGCTACTGAGTCATGCATTATTTAAAATATTTTCTCATGAAGTTCTGATTTGCAGACAGCTTCTCTTGCCTCTTGTCCTTCCTTCACTTACAGACTGGAACATAATGGGACCTGCAAAAAGAAAATAACAAACAATAAAAAACTAATTTCAATGACCTACAGACCACACAGAAAAACTAGCTTATGCAAAAGGCAGAGTGTTCAAACTATATGTTTGAACTATACATGTTCAACAACTGTATGTTGGCATGTTTACAACATGACAACACTGTACACCATTATTTTTAACAAAAAAGTTTAATGATGCTGAATACGATAACAAACCACACACAGGAAAACAAAGTCTGGTTCAGTTTTTGTTGTCACTCATTTCTCTTAGACATTGGTCAGCAGGCAAAAGGCAAGTTTTCAGTCGTTCCAGTTTGTTCACATTAGTACTACCCTTGTTCCTTAAAATGACTCTTTGTTTCACAAGAAGTCTCTTTGGAAACAATTATCAACTCCATTGTGGAGATCAGCTTGTACACAAAAGAGCAAAACAGACATTTTATCACTGCAATTCATATATATTTACAAGTGGTGATGGTCTACTGTTAATTGCCAGAACAGCTTAAGATAATAAAATATTTACTGTAGCCAAAACTGGATTGCTTGTGAAAAGGAGTAATTCTGGGGTCAAGCAACACTCTTTCTGCTTCAGTCTTCATTGGAAAAAAAAAAAAAAAGAAGTCCAGTCTTTTATCTTGCTAAGTTTCTATTTTCAAATCTTTATATTTCCCCTTGAGACATATTATATGGGAACCAGAGATAAAGAAAACAACAATAAAAAGGAAAAGATTGTATGGTAGTGAACATTTTCAGAGAGTGAAACTGCAGAATAAGTTGCATTTAAATCTGTTTCTGGTGACATAAGAAATAAGCTGAGAAGTACTTAAAAGCGTTAATAGGGATGAGACCCTGTCTTATAGCTGGATAGGATCAGGCTCCTTTTTGGGCTCACTCAGTATGTGCTGTAAGTATTCAATGCCAATATTCAAGACACAATCCTGTAATGTCATTACAAGGTCCCATCACAGTCACTTGCACATTTCCTTTGGCACAGCAGATTTTTTTTGATGGGGGACAGGGTCAACAGTCAAGAAATTCCTGCCCTCTAATAAGACAGCAGGAGAAGAAAAACACTTGCTAAGCACTTCAGCTCTTCTCAGATTCATAAAAAACATCATGTTGTGGAGATGATAATGTTTCTTTTTCCTGTTGGTCAGCTGCTGGGAAACCTTTAGAAATTTGCTGGGTAAAAGCTCCAGAAACTCAGAGGCATTTCTTTCACTCACCTTGATAGAGTAGCTATGCCAGAATTTCTAGTGCCAGATACACCATCACAGGCAACCTTTCCCATTATGCTGGAGGGTGGGACAGGAGCAGCAGTCCTCTCCCCAGCATTGAAGCTTCTAAGAACAATAAGGGAGCTCTTCAGATCTCCAGAATGCTGATGGGAACCACAAAATGTAGACAATGTAGACAGTGGCAAGACACTGATGCCCCCAAGAAGGGGAAAAGATTTGGGACCAGAGGAGACAAGGCATCCGAATTATTAACTTTGGAAGTTTGGTTTGGATTTACACCCATGCTCAAACCTGCAGCCCTTGGGAATCAACACAGCACATTTCAGTTTGTGCGTTATGCTAACAAAATCCCCCAGTTCTGCTCTTTCTCTAGTTTTGCACCTTTCACACTGCAGGAGAGTCTTTTTATCAATCTTAGTCTGTATCCCAACCTTCTTGCGTAAAGGTTAAAAAGAATGTATTGATTATACTGTGAAGTGTGCCAATGACATTTCTAAGGTTGTGTCGTACAAATCTATAGATAGCTAGGGAGTGTTCATGCTTGATCAAGTTCTTGTTATTACTGGGAGAAGCTCAAACCTTAACAGATGAAAGATGTTTTTTAAATTACCTAGCTTGGTAAAATATTTTTCCTGATTCAGAGCATTTTAACTTCCCCTTGCTCTTAATGTACAACAAATCACAGAGGAGTCTACAGAAAGGAACTGCGATGAAATCCTGGTTATGGGAGATCTGTCACTAGCTTCAAAATGGTCAGTATTTCACTTCAGGTTCTTGATATAAACAAGGAATATAAATCTTCGTTTCTAAGCAAACATTGGTCAAGGTAGTTGTGTCAGATCAGCTCTGGGCCTTTTCTCCGCCTATTTTGCAGCTGTCACATCACCCTGGAGCTATTCTCCTCTCTGCATCTGCAGTGGGACAAGGAATTCTGGAGGTTAGCACCCTACTGCTGTCTTACTTGGCATTAGTATGTCCAGGAAAAATAGCATTGGTGAAGTGTGGCTTCTCATGGATTTGCATGCTATGGTCAGATCTTCCAGTGCCTCTCTGTGGAGGAGCTGTGTCTGATGTTCTTCCATTCACTGAGGCATCACAGTGCTTCTCCTCCCAGGTCANGTGCTTCTCCTCCCAGGCAAGATCTCTCATTTGACAAGGATTTCACTGCATCTGAAATTTTTCCCTCAGGTTGACACAAGAAGGTCTCCCCTCTCCCAGCAGTCTATTTTCGTGAACTTTTTAGGAATCTTATGAGTATTAAAACTGCCAGACAGCTGAAATTCTTCTATAAAACTTGTCTGGTCAGATAGATACATGTACAGAGACTGGCAGACACAAACACTTAAGACTTGCTTCTGAAGAAAGACAAGTTACAGACATTTAGACTTTTAGCACATTTGTGACAGGATTCCTCAGTAGGTATGCAGGCTTTAGTCACAGGAGCTCAGAAAATTTCATCAGCCCTATCCACCCTGGAACAACTCTGTTCCACACGGTTTTTGTTGCTGTTACAAGTCACTCTGAAGCCTACTGACAAAAGGAGAGAAAAAATGCAGTAAGCCTTCAAGGGAATAAACAAATCAACCTTCGATTCTCAAATGAGTGCTGAGACACAGGTCTCAGGGCTGACACTTGAGCTCCAGACTTTAAAATCTGCTTTGCCTGTGTGTCAGCTGTGGCTGTGAATACCAAGAGGCTGAATGGCTTTCTTGCCATCAGGAGTTGCGTACGAGAGCGGTTCAGTTCATGAGTCATTGACTAAGCAGATGTCAGAAAGCATGATATCTAAAGTTGATTTCTGATGGAAATGTCAAAGGAGGTGTCTCTAATGCTGAAGTCACTTCTCAGTGATGGCTTGCTACTGGTTCATAACTGCTTTCNCTAGGTGGCTTGCTACTGGTTCATAACTGCTTTCTGCTCTGCTTCCATCTACCATGAAAGTTGCCGTGGTGCTACCTTGCATCTGTGCTCAGACAGAACTAGATTAGATCCTGTTCAATGAACTGCATAAGCCAGCCACCTAGCCAAAACTGATGGCACACCTAGTGTACTGAAACTATCCATAGTACTATTGCTTCTTCATGGGCTAAATATATAAGTTNGGGAGTAAACAAATCAACCTTCGATTCTCAAATGAGTGCTGAGACACAGGTCTCAGGGCTGACACTTGAGCTCCAGACTTTAAAATCTGCTTTGCCTGTGTGTCAGCTGTGGCTGTGAATACCAAGAGGCTGAATGGCTTTCTTGCCATCAGGAGTTGCGTACGAGAGCGGTTCAGTTCATGAGTCATTGACTAAGCAGATGTCAGAAAGCATGATATCTAAAGTTGATTTCTGATGGAAATGTCAAAGGAGGTGTCTCTAATGCTGAAGTCACTTCTCAGTGATGGCTTGCTACTGGTTCATAACTGCTTTCTGCTCTGCTTCCATCTACCATGACAGTTGCCGTGGTGCTAGCTTGC
>VZTT01054306.1:1181-17771 GCA_013400855.1 Buphagus erythrorhynchus | reverse complement strand
AAGACAGAATCAGTAACAGCCTACTCTGAAAAGAAATGTCACAATTTCTCTTTGTTTCTTTTTTACATATGGAGCCTAATTCAGGCAATATGTTAGTCCAGGAAAAGTTTTTTAATTGAGGATGCAAATTTAATTTTCAATTTTATTTTTCAATTAAATTTCAATTTTGTTTGATCCTGTTTTAAATTTTTACCAGTAGAAATGCTGCCTACTAGAAGAATAAGGATTTTTTCTTTTTGTGAAAATATTTAAGTAAATCTTTGGGTATATGCTGTCTAAATTCTAATATCTGCAAGACTGGAAAGGTGTATCAAAATACCTTTCCATCCATGCCTTTGTAATCTAAGATCATACAGATGGCCTTCCCTGGATAAAATGGATGAAAAATTGGTCCCAGTGACGCCTGCAGGAGTCAATCCATAGACCCACAAAGGAATCAGGCTGGCATTTTGTCCTTATTACATGGGAGTCATTTAAGGGGGTCGTAGCTCAGCATAAAGCTTCAATATGAGAGAAGGCAAGTCCCTTATTAATAAAGAATTCAGTAACTCAAGAGTCAGTCAGCTACCAAGTGCACTGTGTAGCCATCCAGAGAAGCACAGGCTGCCAGCATGACTGCTGAAAATCAAATGTACTGTCCTAGTTCCTCATGATCAAGTGCAGTGAGTATGCGTTTGCTTGGGGTTTTTATGTCCTGGAAGAGAATCCAGCAGTACTATGACATTTCTTTCCTCTCCTCCATAAAAGATGCAAGTACTCCCTTGTCTCTAGAAACTTAGGAAGTACTTTACAAGAAGTTCCAGACCAAAGCTGCCACAACTACCAAAAAATCTGATCAGCTGACTTGAGATATACCCCTCTTTCACTGCCATAAACTTACAGCTGCTATCACAAGGGACATGTGGAGTTGGATTTCTCTCATTATAAAAGGAAATCACCCACATGATGTTTTTTTATTTCCCTTTTTGGTCTGCAGCAAGTTGCGTCTCAACATTTTCTAAGTACATCTCAAAAATCATCAGTTTGGGGGTGTTTTGTGAAAGAATGACAGTAGGCCTTGCTTAATGCGTTGGATGGAAAGATTTTTTTTGTGGTAGAATATTGGCTGTCCATGCTTTAGTGCATAAGATTACTATTATATTACTGAAACTTTAGTATACAGAATATTTACTGGGAATAATTTAATTATTAAAAATGTACTTAAGTATTACTTACATTAAAAATATCATATTTGCTTCCAATTATCACCAAGGGTATTGGAAAAGGGTCAACTAATGCATAGTCCTGTTAAAAAGATATAGGACAGTTAAGCTCTCTAAACAAACTGTAAAAGATTAAAACTGTTAAAGCAACTGAAAGAGGATAAAATTAATTCACAGAAGACAAGGTTTTCCAAACGTTGAGGTAGAGGAATCAACTTCATTGCAATATCCATATTATATTCTACCATTTTCTTCCTAAACGGTCAGGAAATAATCTCTGAGCAGTCAGAACACTTCCTAGAATAAAAGGGCTTTTACACTATATATTACAGTATTAGATAGGAAAGGAAGAGAGGGAAAACCTCATGTATTCACAGAACACCTGGCAGGCTGGATTAGTACAACTGGCTTTTTGACACGTTCACCTTCCTTGGATAAAATCTAAAAGAATACAGACAAAATCTCAAGTAAAATAAGTGGAATGATTTGCTTGTGTCATGAATTTGTCCTCCCCACATCATATTTTCCAAACACTTAAATAATATTTAATGTGAATTTGATATTTGATATTAGCACAAAGAGGAAACATCATCCAACAATCTTGAAAATGTGAACCAGTATCAATGGAGGAAAACAGGTCTGAGAGTGCAGTCTTAAGTGCTAAATAGCTAACATGGGATAAAAATTTTAATAAGTGAATTACAAGAATTCTCAAGTGATCTGGAAGGGTTTGCTGTAGTCCATATGAAATGAGATAATCCCCTTGTATGTTCAAGGAATTATTTATTCAAGCTGCTTTGGCTGCAGCAGTGCAAGAAAGATGTGTTATATCAGAGGTTGGTCCATCTGTTCCCTCCTAACCCCAGGTATTCACAGACAGGTTAAATGACACAATGTTGACAGAAGCTGCACATACTGAAAATCCTCTTCCTGGAGAGGAGAGCAAAAGCTTTGAGCAAATCTATCGCAACTTAAAAATGAGTATATAGAATATAAAACTGAAAAAAATAGTTTTCATAACTAAGAGAAAAATTTGGGATAACATCAGAAACCTTAAAACTAGCATATTGAACCCTATTCATGTCTTGACTATGGAATTTATTTTTGACTGTGGAGTACTTTAGATACATCCAGCCTTTTTAAACAAGGTCTGCAATTGATATGTTTTAGCATCATAGCAAATAATTCTTTAGCCAGGCTGATTAAATAGATCTTAATCCTAAAAAATATTTCATTGATTGCTATTTACGATAAAAATATGTTTACCCATTAAAAGGCACATAACAATCTCCATAAACTGTCATTAAATTTGACTATAAAAGATAGTATTTTCTTTTAATAAATTGACACAATTTTTCTTTGAACAGTGATGAAAGTAAGAAGAGAACCAAGCAGTAATATAATATTTTATTTGCATTATTGATGTCTTTGATAATGGAAGCTAAACAGAAATTTTAGTTCAGAAGGTATAATTGAGTTTCCTCCCGTGCAAGAATAACAAGTTTTCTTAACAATTAATAGCATTATTATTTTTCCTTATTGCAATAAGCTTGCAATTTTATAAATTAAGGTATATAAACCTCTCTAAGAAACTAGACACTGTGGTCATAATTTACTGCCAGGTGTGCATGTAGGTGTTATCTTTTTGTGAATTACCTTTCTCTAAAAGTAAAAACGAAAACAATCCCCAAATGCTAAATCTACAGAGTGCCGCATGTGTTGCTTTCTCATATATTTTGAGTTGCTTTTAAATTTCTGAGCTCCACAAGCACTTGCTGTATTGAAGCATTTTACAGAAGTTACAGTAACTAGATTTACATGCCAGGTCTTTGAATTGTTGAATACTTATTTATGCATTATATACACACAACATTTGCAGAGGTTTAATGCACAATGACTTTTCATTTCTATTGCGCATAATCTAGTTTAGCTTTTCCAGAGATTTAGTTAGCAATTATGTTTAAAGGACTGATGTTAACATTTCTGAAACTTTATAATTTAATTAGTTGTCAGATTATCAAAAGGCACTGAGTTTGTGATAGACATTTAAATAAATGCAAAGTATATAGTCATGTTGATGGCTGTTATAACTATATTCTTTGCTTAAATTTGTACCTTCAGCTAGTCTCTTGCTAGATGACTTTTGTACATTCTCGTTTTCATCTTCATTTTAAAAAGATGAGGGGGAAAAAAAGCAAACTGCTACTCTAAAACTATTTCTTTTGATTGGTGTAACATGCCATAACAATCACATTAGATAGCTAACAAAAAGATATAAGAAACCTTCTTTCCTTGTTTCTGCTCTTATTGAATTTTTATTAAATTGCTATAATTTTCCAGTGAACAGGTTCATCTGCATCAAATGGATTTTCAGTCATGCATAAAAATCTAAAAGAGTTGTTTATGATTTTCAAAAGCATTATCTTTAACTGTATAAAGGCCTGTGACATCTGGAGAAAATATTAGAAGTAACTTACAGGGTGATCCCTCTGCAGTTCGTTCCACATTCTCTGTTTAATTTCAGCAGCTACTTCAGGGTTTGTCTTTTCTAGCTTGGTTAAAATTCTGTTCACGTGGTTCCTGGTGACCTGCAGAAGGCTCTCCATAGTATTCCAGAGTTCATTCGGTTTGGAGAGATCCAATACCAGAACTACAGCAAATGACCTATTAAATAGGCATTATGTGGTCACATATTTAGTGCATGAGGCATTCAGCATTTTCATACAAAACCACGCCTGTATGCAAACATGAACATCTAACTGCTAAGATAGAATTAAATGTGACAGCAAAGCAAGATGGCTTTTAGGGTTATTCTGCACTCTGAAGAAACCTTTCCCTTGTCTCTTGTTCAGAACTATTACTTTGGCAACTTTCAATCAGGCACTGTTTTTTGGGACTGTCTTCAAACAGTAAAATACGCAAATATCCTCAACCCTGTAGCTCCTTCCTGTATGACTGAGGATTTCTGCTTTTATGTATCCCTGCCATCTCATAAGACTACAACCCCAGACCAAGCAATGTTAGCCAACAGCTAGGATCTTTCCTAACTATTACCTGTATTCCCTGTGTACCTGGGAAAGTTCCCTACTTTCATTATTCTTTCCTAATATGAAATGAAGAAAACCTGGTTAAGGACAATATTCCATGTCATGGACTGTGACAGTTTGTTGGAACCTTGAATGAGTCTTTTGAAAGATAAAAGAGTACTCGTGACATCCTTAGCTACTACCAGACTTTTAAAGGTGGATTGTTGATGAGAGATGTCTTACATCTGAAGTCCTCTTTTTAAAACCCTGCCTCCCAAAACACCAGCTGCATTTAAGTGCAACTGTAAAGATCATTGCAAATGCAGTAATGTGAACGGATGCCATTATTCTACCCCATTCTAGCCTGACTTGAAAAAGGGCATTCCAGACCAGAGTGGTATTACAAAAGTGATGAAACAAACTGAGTGTTCAATTTCATTTTAAAATGCTGTGGGGAAGAAAAATCTGGTGAAAAGTCTCTTGATTAAATAAGATATAGTTTATGGAACTTTTAAATAAGCAAATTGCTTGACTAGAATGATGAGAAAACCAGCAAAAGGCACTTTTATTTGTTGAAATAGTAGAATTTTTACTGGCATGTTAAAATACTGCCTTGTGAACAGAAGTAAATTGTTCTTACAGAACATTGCTATCCCAGCAAAGAATCTTTAAGATCCTCCACATCAGAAAATCCCTTATCAGTAAAAAAGGGAGACTGATGGAGGTAGACCTCAATTAATTAAATTTAGTCAGGGGCTGAAAAATTATACTTCATTTTTTCTCTCACAAGCTCTTCTAGAGACAAGGAGCTTCATATGCCATAAGCGTTTTATTTTTATTCCCTCTTAGTCTCTCAGCAAATAATGACATTTTTTCAGTAGACAAAACAGGAGCAAATGTACCCGATAAAAATTATATCCCTCCTTTTTCTTCCCCACAGAAGTTAAAGCTCAATACCAATTAAATAAAGCAATACATCATAATACAAAACTTATCTTTTTATCCTTTTCTCCCCTTTCAACTCCCATCTTCTTAACCAAAAAAAACCTCATAAAAAGTACCTCCTATCACCTTGTTATTTCTTCATGCAAATTTTCATGCATTTCTTCTTCTTATGCTATCCATGACTTTAATGGATTTTTCTCACTACATTCTTTTAATTTGATCAAAATTCCTGTTTCCTTTTGTTTTCAAATAATTTCAGTAGCTCTAGTCCCTCCAGGAAATGTCATCTCTCTGTTGGGAAATGACTCTCATTAAAAGGTCAGAGATTTTTTTTTGTCACAGTTTTTGCCCTTATTTTTCACCCTAAAATATCTGTCACAGAAAGAGCATCTATGTGTGCATAGAAGTGGGAAGCAAGATTTCATTTTTCATATGTCCCCAAGTCTGTTTTTTTGCTCTTCACTAAGCATAAAGATATTTTGTCTTCTCTTTTTCTGCCTTTCTTGTTCTATCTACTTAAGTCTAACCTGCTTCCTCCATGTTTTGTTAAGATTACTTACAACTTGTTTATTTAGGAGAGAAGCATGAAAAAGAAAACCAAAGCTAAATATCATGGTATTGCAGTGATTCTTAGCAAAACCCCATAAATGTTCTATCTTATACTTTGAAAGAGGTTTTCACAAAAAAAAAAAAAAAAAAAAAAAAAAAAAAAAAAGGTCTAGAGATTACCAATGTTTGAAGGAAAGCTCAAATTAACTCTGGAATTGTAATATTTATACTTACCTTATGTTGTGGCTAGTGATTGGTATTCGAATGAGTTCTGCTAATGAAGTTCCACCACCTAGTTCCCAAAAATGAGCTACATCTTTAGGCTGCAAAAGAGTTTTTTTATGTTATTTTTAGGTGTGTGTATATATAAAGACGTGGTACATTATACTTTATACTTACTGTATTGTGTCGCCTTGCCCTTCTTCCAAAAGTATATTCCAAGGCTAATGTTGGCTTGGGAGACTCTTCCCTAGAGAAAAAGTAATGAATTCTGTCAAGATCCTCTAAAGAAAGGAAGTTAATTCTACAGTTACTAAATTGTATTTATCAGTCAGTACAGAAAGGACACTTCTAGACAGGAGGTGTCAGGTACTGAAGACAGGAGAAGCAGCAGCACCAGCCCAAAGAAATGAGTAATTCCAGCTAACACCTGGAGGAGGACTGAAAGGGTCACCTGAGAGGTTATAATGAAGGGAAACAAGCTCATTCCTATAAATTAAATAAGTGATCAACCAGTCACAGAACACATCGGCATACATGCATTATGAATTATCACACAATAGGCCTTTTTTTTAATCTACAGCTGAAAAGTGCTTTAAAATATTTAACACATACCTCTCAAGACATCTCAGTATGATAGTGGTCTTTCCCTGGAAATTAAAAACAAAGAAGAACTCTACTGTGCTGTTTTTAAAGCATAAAGTTGTACCACTAAGTCAAATTCATTTAACATTCCAATAATAAAGCACCAGAAAACTGCAAATGCATATAACTGTATGCAGTCTTAGAATGGAAATTAAGTCCAATTTTCAATCAGAATCAAGTTACACTACAATTATTAAAAGTATAAACTGATATGACAGATATAGTAATAGGAACACTGTACTTAAAACAGATATTAGTGATCAATTAGACCTCTGTAGAATGAGACCACAAGATACTATGTCTTTAAAGTTAAGTGAACTTTAACATCTGAAAATACAAGATGTTTTCCCTGACACAAATTATGTTTGAAAAGTGTAGAACTGTATTTAGATTACCCCGTTTTTGTTTCCCATAAATAATATTGATTTTTCCCAAACTTCCCCTGGCTTGACATCATCATCTTCATGATTTTCTCTCTTCTCCACTTCAGCTATAGCAAGATCCCATAAAGTATCACTAGTTGGAAGAAAACAAAGTAAGAAGAGAATAATTAGAGAAAACACACACCTAAGGCCCTAATTCCTGGAAACATCTAAATGAAAGGTATTGTAGTGTAAATTATTATTTCACATCACCTGCTCTCTTTTGTCGAAGTACTTCTAACCAAACCAGCTGAAGTGACATTCCTCAATTACCCCATCAGCCACTTGTGGCACATACTGAACACGTACCAGCTGTGCAGCAGGAGGCTTTGCTCGGAGTACACTTAATCACAGAATCACACAATCAATTAGGTTGGGAAAGACCCCGGAGATCACCTAGTCCAACCTGTGACCCAACACCACCAGACCGAGTGCCACGTCCAGGCTTTCCTTGATACACCTCAGGGACGGTCACTGCAGCTCTTCCCCGGGCAGCCCACTGCGACACCTTTAAAAGTTCGTGTGGCGTGTCAGGAGGAGCCGGACACGGCTCGGAGGGCTCCTGAGAGCTCCGGACCTGTGCTTGGTGTGCCGGGAAGCTGCTGCTCGGGCAGCGAGGGCTCCCCGTGCTCCGGTTCACCCGCAGACCCCATTTATGTGGGGTTCCGTACAGAAGCAACCGGACAAGGGCCAAGCCTACCCCACCTACCTTCGGCCCCACTCGCTTTAGGGTTAGAAGCCGGAACGGCCTGTTTTAAGCCCTCCTTCCCTCCCTCCCTCTTCCAGGCTGTCCTGCCCGGCCGCCGGCCCCTTCCCCAGGGCAGCGGGAGCGATCCCCCGTCTCCAGGCCCGGCAGGGCTCCCGGTACCTGGCCTTGGGCATCGCTGCGCGGGGCGCGGGCCCAGCTGCCCGTGGCCATGGGAACGGCGCGGGGCACGCCGGGAGCTGTAGTTCCGTGGGGGGAGGGACGGGCGGCCCCGCGCTCGGCCCAGCCCCGCCCGTCCCGCGGCCGCCCACACAGGGAGGGGCCGTGTGGCGGCTCTCCCGAGGCTCCCGGCCGCTCTCTTGCTCGGGGGGTCCGCGGCTGACTCGGTTTTCAGGGTTCCCACGCCTCGGTACCAGTGCGAGGGTGAGGGCACTCGGGAGATCTCGACTGTAGCCCCTCTTGTGAGGGGACAAAATGCTCCAGCTGTGGAGGAAGCGAGGGATAAGTAAACAACGCCACCGGGAGTCTTATTTGACCTCGGCCTTAAGCACTGGCTCCTGATAAACTCATGGTCCCTCAGTGAGCTTTGACACCAGCGGGGGGAGTGAAACGAGGCCTGAGTAGTTCCAACTGCCCGAGAACTGCTGTGTAACACACAGTAAGTGCAGTTATTTTACAAAAATTGTTGCGTAATTATGTCCAGCAGAGGGCAGCGATGGTGGGTGAGGTTCTGGAGCATCTCTCAGGAGGAAAGGCTGAGGGAGCTGGGCCTGTTGAGCCTCGAGGAGACGCGGCTGAGAGGGAACTTCACCAAAGTCCGTCATTGTCTGAGGGGAGGTGTCAGAGGATGGAGCCAGGCTCTGCTCAGTGGTGCCAGGAAATGGGACATGAGGCAATGGGCACAAACTGATGCACACAAAGTTCCACCTGAACATGAGGAAGAGCTTCTTTACTGTGCAGTAACTGAACAATGGAACATGTTGTCCAGAAGGGTTGTGGTCTCCTTCACTGGAAACATTCAAGAACTATCCGGACACAATCCTGTGCCATGTGCTCAGGGATGACCCTGCTTGAGCAGGGAGGTTGGACCAGATGACCCACTGTGATGCCTTCCAAACCTGACCCATTCTGGGATTCTGTGACTTCGTAGTTACAAGAGGCATACAAGTGAGACATTGTAACAAACAGGGGTTGGATAATTTAAAATAAGATGATAAAAAATCAAGTCCAAAAATGCAGGGCTTGGATTAGAAAGTAGGATTTAAAGGTTGCAATAGAACATCAGGATGACCCTGAGTATGAAAGGGGGGCATAGGATGTACATGAACCCGACAAGTCTAAAGTGTCCTACATCAGAGAAGTGACCCAAAATCCAGGACAGCAATTGCAGCTCTCTTCTATAGCTGAGGAGATGCTTTGTATCTTGAGAGAGTGAAAACAGAAAAACCTGACTACAATCATTCAGTTACGTGTTTGATCAAAGCCAGGAAAGCAGCCTCATTCATAATGATTAACTCAGATTTCATTTTAACTGTTCCTTCTTCCTTACCCAAAGAAGGCTGATGTATCTTTCCACTGACCCTAATTAATGTTAAATCTATAGTAAGATTTTTTTTCTAAAATTAGCTTGCATAATCACTCAGTTTCAGTCACAGAAGCCTTTATATGGCTATTTTGTTCTATTTTTAATTACATCCAGGTTTTTACATGCATATTATCAGGAATTTGCTAACCTCCTATGGAAACCATGGTCTTGCTAATTAAAATCCAGAAAGAAACTTAATTGTGTAGTGTTGTACAGTGCAGATCATGCTGATGTCTGTCCAAGTGCATTTTTTTCATCAATTTCAGTTCAACAGAACAGTTCGAATATATGAAGCCAGTGCTGATCTGTAATCAGCATCTAGAGGTAATAAAATCCCTGGAAAAAGCTGCTCTTGCTCTGCCAAAGAGAACAAAACTATGCTAGGCATTGTTCCTGGCACTATGACCTATGCAGGTATTACTGCAACAACAAGAGTATAAAACGCAAAGTATTTTTACAGTCATTTACTCATTGTCAGAGGTGGCAAATCTGCAAGATGCTGCAGTACAGATCTGAGCACAGTAAAAGGTAGTAAATGTATTGAAACCTAATCTGGAATTTAAATTGGAGTTTTCAGTATTTTATGTTTCAGCTTTCTCAGTTTCTTTTGTCCTAATAAAGTGTAAAAAAAACCCCGAAACAACACACACATAAAACTTTTTTTTTTTCCCCTAATTCATTATTACTGAGTTACTTATCATCTTAGTTAAAATTAACCCAAACTAATGGATTGCACTAAGCTGTATGGACTATTAAAGCTCTACCTAAAGCTTTAAGTGGTGCATTCCTTTATGCAAGAATGACTTTCTTCCTTCAGGAACCATTAAAACCTATGAGAACTGGTAGTCTAACAAGGAACTCCCAACACCAAATACTTACCAGCCTTCTTTCATAGGGAAATAAATGCTTTTATTTCAAATTTAAACAAAATTTAAATATAAAATAAAACTCATTAATTTTATGTATTGTATTAAAACCTTAAAGCTTTATCCTTTGCCTGGCATGCTAGAGGAGTAAATGGGTCTTGCTTGTTCTAGAAATCAGCTGTTCTCTTGCTAATACTGCTGCTCAAAAAGTGACAAGGCAAAGTGGAGTTCAAGTAATATATTAATTTACATTGCATTCCAAATAGTCTTTTCAAAACAATGTGATTGTTTATACAGACATTTACCAGTGATTTTTCAGTCATTGTCAAGCTCAGATTCATTGATCATTTACATGGATTGTTGATTCTGACCACTAACTCAGAGCAATCACGAAAGGAATTCTGAAGTTTATGGTAGAGGGTGAAGTCTCCTTGCATGTGCTAACATTATTAATCCCATCCTGCCAATATTTTTTCAACCCAGGTTCTGCAAGCTTTGAGCATGGGAAGTTTTCCAGCAACAGTCCCAGAAGCTGCTGCTCATTTGACAGCTCCCACAGTATCATCACTGCTGAGGTGAGAAAGGTCAGGTTCCTACCTGTGCTTTAGTCGTGGATTAGGCAGCATAGTATGAATTTCTTTGATGGATGACTTAAGGTTAAGACTGAGATGTGGATCACTTATGAGGCTTGGGCTGGTGGGGAAGGCAGAACAGATTATCTGCTTGGACTGTGAAATTTTCAGCCTTGCTGTCTTGAATTGTGTGGTATTCTTTAAGTAGCTCTGCAGCTTGATTACCGTGGAGCAAGGTCCTGAGATATGCAGAGCTGTGTTTGGAAGTGTGCTTGCATGTGAAAGAGACTCCACTTGCTGACCCTGTTACCTTGAAGGGAAGTGTCTGCTGAGGTTACTGTCACTACAGAAACCTCACTCAGTCTTGCTGATCACACTGGAAGCAGCTCCATTGTTTAACACAGTGTTGTCACGGTAACTGTGAGTGCATTTATTTCATAAAATAACACAGCATTTCTAGTCATGTGACTGTGACATTAATGGTGACCTATAATGAGTTAGTAAGTCTGGAAAGTCATGCCAAAAAAAGGGAACTAATGCATTAATTGCTTCCGATTACAATGACGTAGGGACATACGGCAGCAGCAAGAGCTCTACAAGAAAAAGTAAAGCAGTGTCTAGAGTTCCCTGCCTAAAGGCAGGCAGGAAGGTCATACTGTGCTTCATAGACTGCACAGGTCTTTATAATATAAACAGCTGTTTGTAATATTGTTAATAAAATCTCCAAATGTGCACATCAGCTAGTTTGTATTATCATGTTGTCTCAAAATTCAATGAAGATTTAAAAAACTATATGAACAAGCTCACTAGCAAAATGCTCCACTTTTTTGCCTTCTAATAACAGAAGGTGATCTGGTACATTCATTTGAAACTGGACAATTAGGAAAGACTACTAGTTGGAGTATTCCAGGTTATCATAATTTCGTGATTACAAGAAGACTTTTGTGTTTGTAAATTGAAGTTTTTAATGATATTTGAGAAGCTTTATACTGTGACCTAACTGATGCAGTAACATGTTTGCATTTGAAAATACCCTTCCCCCCTCAAATCTGAAAGTTAATTATTCTGCTGATTGAAAAAGAGTGTTAATTCCTAAATGAATTTCAGCATGGGATCTGTATCACTTCCCAAGGGGTGCAACACAAGAAGTAATGTTGTTGGTCTCTTGTAGCTGCCAAGATGTTTCCCTGGATGATGGCAGGGGACTGGCTGCCTAGGAGGAGGTAAAACCTCCTGCTGCTGGCCCTGCCTCATGGAAAGAGAAGGGTCTAGTGCCCCAACCACCACCAAAGGGTGGAAGTTAGCAGGAAGCTCTTTCCACCTTGTAAAAGTGAAAGTATCTGGATACAGTACATGTGTTGTTTGGTTGTAATTTTCAAGAGGAAGCATTGGCCCATGGTACCATTTATCAAGTGGTGCTTGAGTCCTGCAGACTTCAGTAGCTGTGGCAGGATTTTGAGAGCTTTCTAAAGAAAGCCAGCTTGCCTGCCTTTCCCCTTTT
Organism: Buphagus erythrorhynchus; assembly: GCA_013400855.1. Taxonomy (NCBI): domain Eukaryota; kingdom Metazoa; phylum Chordata; class Aves; order Passeriformes; family Sturnidae; genus Buphagus; species Buphagus erythrorhynchus. The sequence goes on along the minus strand of VZTT01054306.1, from coordinate 5,533 downwards.
AAAGACTGTGTTCTCTTCATGGCCTCTATCTCCTTTCCAATCTATTTTAATTCTTTAGGAGGATACTCCCTATTTTTAATAGGGGGCAAAAAGCTGAAAATACTTTTTCTCTCAGTATGAGCATTTGAAAGAACACAAACCAGAGATTTTTCATTGTGAAATTACTTCGGTTTTAAGTAATAATCAAACAAAAGCCAATGAGGACTGGCTGTAAGGGATTAATGATCCGTGATCATTAACATGAGCTGAAGTGGAAACTGTAAAATGTCCATGAATCAGTGATTTGTTTGAGTACCTTTGTCATGGTTGTACCTAAATTACCTGTTAGAGTATGGTGCTGATCCATTTCAGAAGTGAGCCTGCAGAAGTGGTTTATTTGCACTGGAACAAAAAAGAGAGGACTGGAAGAAAAACAATGGCTATAATTTCTATACATTTGATCTATGTAGCACTGAGGCTTGCACCTGAAAAAGGCAACTGGAAAGTGCTCCTAGGACCAGTAGTGCAGATGCAGCATCATGTCTTCAGTGTGCAAGAACATTATATTAGTATTATAATATGAAATGTATGGATACAAATTAAAAACAAGAAGTAAATATTATTCTGACTCAATTTATATACATTGTACATATTGTACACAGATTTTACGTCTCCAAGTTTACTCACAACATTTCAGTCAGTTGTTTTCTGTGTTGTTCTTGTGTTCTGAATTGTGAGTCATTCTTGCCATCTGTATTATATTATTATTCTGGATTAAAGGAGAAATTAGGTACAGGGTGTTGTTTAACAAAACTGTACCAAATGCAGTACCTATCCAATTTAGATTTTTTTCAAAAGGCTGAAGCAGTGAAGGTTTATTTAGAAATTTACCAGACCAAGGCTGAAGATTTGCCAAGTAAAAGAGCTGTATAACAAAGGCTAGAGTGTATCATGAGAATACTCTTTAAATTTGTAACAGTTACATGATGTGCTAATGTGTTTGGTTTTTTCAAAGGAGAAACAATTATACACAATTTGTTCCTTTTAGTCCCATGATACTTGTATTGCAAATAAGGATGGTGCTGAAAGTGGAAAGTATTTTGTATTTGACTGCTTTTCTAAACAAAAATTCCTTCTCAAAATAAAAGTTATACCACTTATCTAACTTTGAAAAAAACAGATGAAGAATTGAAGACAGTTTGGTCCCTGAGTATATATCTGTAAAACTATAAAATCTATACAGTTGTTTCCAATGACACCTTTCTCCATCATTATAAACAGATGTATTTTTTTCTGAGCTGTAGGCACAAGCAACCCCCAGTAAATCATAACCCTTAAACTGACTCATCATCTTTCCAGTTTAGGCCAGAGCTTTAATTAAAGGGCTGACTGAATGAATGTAAACCTGTCCACCTGCCTTTTGTTTGTGGAGCTGCTTTTGCTCTACATCTTGCACACCAGAAGGTTTTCAGTCCATGTAGAAACCCTCTAACAAGGATGCTTTATCATGATACATAATCCTTTCATAACAAAGTGGGACATTTAGTTGGTCTGTTGATTGCAAGAAGCGGCTGGCTCCCCATTTCCTTGAGTTTCTGTCCACTTTGAGGTGCCAGTAATGCTGGAGCAGAGAGGTGATGAGCAGCTCCTTTTAGCTGATGGAAGTTGTTAATGTAGCTGGCAATCAGTAGAGTGATCTCAAGAATCTATAACAGGAACATACAAAATTCTTTGAAAAATACAGTGATGTGTTTTGACTGCTGAAAAAATAGCTAACTTTTTAGCAAGTGACAATCACCATCAACTGGATAAGTACTTGTACTTTAACAAATTAATGATGGGGGGAGAGGAGATAACTAATAAAGCTTTTTTTACTGCTTCTTGCAAATAATGTAATGTTATTCCCATCAGGATGTATCAAAGATACTTTGTCTTCCAGAGTCTTAAATGATTCAGAGATGACTTCTTTAATTTTGAGAGTGATGTTGAAGTCCAAAGGACGATGCTCTGAGAAGTTTTGCCAGAAAATATCTAGTGCTCAGAGAACTCAAGATGCAGGGTAGATAAAGGGAATAAAGACTTTAGGGAGGTTTTTATCATATTTTCTCTTTGTGACCCATACGAACCTTGCTGAGACATGGAACAGCTTGCCCAGAGAAGCTGTGCATGCCCCATCCCTGGAAGTGTTCAAGGTCAGCTTGGGTTGGACTCTGATGAACCTGGTCTAGTGGAAGGTGTCTGTGCCCAGGGGGGTCAGAGCTAGGTGATTTTAAGGCCCTTTCCAACCCAAACCATTCTGTGATTCTATAAGGGCACAATCTGAGGGAAACTTCAACATGTGTATTTTACTATGCTTATTTGTATGAAGAATCATGTTTTGAACCAAATTTTTATGTGGAATTTTGTATTATTTCATACATTTGTTCAGACTAACAGCAAAAACCTTTGTGGGTTTTTTTGGGTTGTTGTTTTTTTTAATTTATTTTTTTTAATATATAGTCAGTCTTACCAGTGAAGGGGAGAATCTAGATTTTAAAAGCAGGACTTAAAAAAAAAAAATCCTAGGATTTTTAAGAAGTGACTGATCTTTCAGATGTTGTATGCTACAATTTCACTGTAGATCCCAAATGTACTTTTTGAAAAATTATCTCTGGTGCTGATTAGGCAAACAGACTAGGTTTTAGGTACTGCATGTAATTTCTGTCCTTATCAGCTTCTTTGTCCTTCTATGAAAAATTTGGAATGGTATAGACAGGGACATGAAAAGAACAGGAACACATCAGTACTGTCACAGTTAGGCCTAATATTACTAATTATTTGCTCTCTAAAATCATCTGGCAAAAGTCAGTAATCTGAGCAGGCTGAGATTAAAAACGTGTTTTATCTTTCACATCTGTTAGTGATTACCCACTAGAGAGAGCACAAAAGCAAATGGTGGGAAACTGTTTCAGGTAATATACCAACCTTTGGTTTTGTCATGGCAAAAAGGTGTTTTTCAGTTGATTTTTCCTTTGTTTGAGCATTGTTAACAACCAGCATAAAATCATCTTGATAGCCTCCAAAAGTCATCAGGCTCTTATATGTGTATGTAACTGTCAATCGCTGAAAAAAGGAAACCCCCAGAACAAAACACAAAGCTATTAAGCAGGACAATGCAGGAAAAAACAGATTATGACAATTTCTTCTTTTAAAAATATAATTACACATATATTTTTCAATGGAGGTAGCCTCTTGTGACTCTTGAAATTAACTGTGAATTTTGGGATAGCTTCATTTAGACCTTCATGATGAGGAATTTCCATTGTAGATGATAACTCTTCTCAGTTTGACCTCTGTTTCTATTCCAAATTAATTAGATAAAAGATTTAAGAAGATTTCAACTCAAGTGTGTAATTCCATTTACCCAAATCTTGACTGACTTTGAGAGAAGTTAATCTTACTAATTCCATTTGAAATTGAAGCAGTGTCTAAATAATTAAATGGCAGAGTATGAGACATCAGAAGGAATTTAACTCCAGGTATTCTTTTTGTGCAGTGATGTGTTTTGCAAACACACAAATTATATTCTGTTCTCTTTTTTCTCACATCTCTGATGAAACATAAATGCTCGTCAAGGCTCTTCAGCTTTTAATCCCTTGATTCTTAACTGTTCAGTGTTTAACACCACAATAGTGGCCTTTGAGTTAAGATCAGCATTTAATTTATTGTTACACCTCATATTAATCTGCTGCAGATGTTTGCATTTAAAATTCATAGTCAGACAACATTTTTACAATAACTTAGTGTCCTTCCTCAGTAAATCTCTTTTTGCCCCAGTTTTGAAATAGTATTATCTCTACCCCTTTTAACATCATTTCTGATACTCCTGATCCTTCCTACAGAAAATCCCAATGTTTCCTGGAAGCTGAGCATTCCTTGAATGTCAAGTAGGGCCTGCCAGTACCTAACCTGGCAAATCCCTACAGAATTGCCATAGCTCCAGGAGCAGGGTTTGTCAAGCTCTCTGTAGTCAGATGCAAGCACATTTTGCTTGTTTGCTGAGAGCTGCTGTTTGCTCTCCTCAAGCTCTTTGTCTTATTATTTCTTTAACTGCAAAGAAATGTAATGAAAAGGCCCATATCAGCACAATTATAAAGCTGAGATTTTAATTTTCTGATATTCAGTATTAGCACTTGCTAATAGCAGCATGCCATTCTTTTTCTTTGCAGGATATAAATGAAAGCAGGGATCTTCTCAGGCATTGCTTTTTACACTGATTATGAGTCGTTTTCTGTGAAAACTTGTATTGCAAATCAAAGAAAAATCTGAGCCTAAAATGACATAATTAAATAACACTGGGTTATATTACCTACTATTAAACAAAAATAATACAA